>BQNB010023225.1:1592-32830 GCA_026074375.1 Tanacetum coccineum | reverse complement strand
CATCGATTATGATAAAACTTATGCCCAGTTGCCAGACTTGAGTCAATTAGGATTCTATTAGCTTATGCTTGTGCTTTAGATTTTTAGCTATTCCAAATGGATATAAAAAGTACATTTCTGAATGGTTTTATCAATGAGGAGGTATACGTAGCACAACCTCCAGGATTCATTGACTTTTAAAAATCGGATCATGTTTGTAAACTAAAGAAAGCTTTATACGGTCTTAAACAAGCACCCAAAGCTTGGTATGATAGATTAAAAGCTTTTCTTATTAAACATGAATATAAAATAGGAATGGTAGATAACACTCTTTTTACTAAGAAGAAAAGTTCAAACCTCATCATCGTTTAAATATATGTCGACGACATTATATTCGGCTTAACTTGTCAAGACATGTGTGATGAATTTGCCAAAATCATGCATGACGAGTTCGAGATGAGCATGATGGGTGAACTTAACTTCTTCCTTGGACTACAAATAAAACAAATGAAAGATGGTATTTTCTTTAATCAATCTAAATATATTAAAGAAATGCTTAAGAAATTTGGCTTAAAAGAATCTAAACCAATGAAAACCCCCATGTTCTCCGATACCAAACTCACGAAAGACAAAGAATATAAGTCGGTAGATAGTACCAAGTATCGAGGCATGATAGGTAGTTTATTTTACCTAACGGCAAGTAGGCCTGATATCATGTTTAGTGTCTGCCTTTGTGCCCGCTTCTAAGAGGCTCCCAAAACCTCTCACCTTGAAGCGGTTAAGCGTATCTTCTGATACATTAAAGGCACTACGCACTTAGGATTATGGTATCCTAAGGGGACCGGCATAGAAACAGTACGACTCTGATCATGCGGGAGATAATGTGGACCGAAATAGCACTAGCGGTATTTGTACATTCGTGGGATGTTGTTTAACATCTTGGTTCTCGAAGAAACAAACCGCTCTTGCTATATCCACTACCGAAGCCGAATATGTAAGCGCTGGAAAGGCATGTCAACAAGCACTATAGATGAAACAAGCTCTTATCGACTACGACGTTCGACTCGACGATGACCCCATCATGTGTGAAAATAAAGGCGTGATTGACCTTAGCAAAAACCTGGTGCAACATTCTCGTACTAAACACATCAAAATATGTCACCACTTTCTTTGTGATAATGTCCAGAAAGGACATATCTCAATCGAAAAAGTGCCGTCCATCGACAACATCACCGACATTCTTACAAAACCCCTTAAACTTGAATCGTTTAACTATCTACGTCTTGGTTTAGGAATGATGGAACACATTCCATAAATCATATTAGTCCGCTTCTCCTTATTCTGTCTTAATTCTAGTCTGTGTTCTATTTCGCGTTGTGACAACTTAAATACTTCATCTGAAGTACCTTAAGCATTTTTAATTTGCGAAATACAAATTAAAACGTCCCTCTCCTTTGTAGAATTTTCATCAAAACTAAGTCCAAAATGCCTCGCTAAGGGTGACCCCCATATCTCCGGCGGCCCCCCAATATATTTGGGACCACCTGACAAATACGGGACCGTCAACAGCAGACACCATATTTTACACTTAGTCAAAATTTTCTCAAAACAAAAAAACAAACACCCTTTTTCTTCTGTGCAGCGACGAACACAACTAAAAACAACCCAAAATTCAAAATCAACCATTAAAACTTAAATTGAAGATCTAATCAACACTTATAATCATCCACAACATCACAAAGATCATCAATTGTAAGTCATTTCATCTATTTTCTTTCTATTTAAGTCTAGGGTTCATGATGAACATTAAAAATTGAAATTGGGGATTTTTCATTTTTCTTTCAATTTTGTACAATTAGGACTATTAGGATACAATGTATAACAAATATGCTTCCCGTAGACATAGGATTTGCATACATTATTGAGTTTGTCAAAAAATTAATTTCGAACCAAAACCCTAATTTTGTTTTCAAATCGCTCACGTTAGGAACATAATAAAATTGTTGTTATGAATTGTTAATACAACTTAAAATTGTTTTTCAACACATGCATAATGATCTCATGAACAAAGGTCAAGATACATAATTCATATGTATTTTTCGACATGTTTGGATGAGCAAAATCAAACTAAGGAGCGTTTGGATTAACTCTTAGGATTTTAATTTTAGGTCGAGTTAATTGTTACTCCACATTTTTCACATTTAGGCACATACTAGAAACAATGCGCATAACAAATTACAAGTAAACGGTAATAAAATGCGATTTCATTTTTTTCTAGGAAATCATGCCTCGCAAGTCATCCGAAGATCACATAAATACAAGACGCTATATTCCAATAATATCACATGAATACCGTACACCTATAAAAGAAAAACTAAGAAACCTTGAAAGTCGCTACATTCATGAGGGTCGGGTGGTTTTTGAAAACTTTGCGGATCTAAACTATGTTCGGTCTTTGTTCAGCTTTGTCGAGTTTGAGTGTCTCCTTGAAATTAATGACCAAATTTGTCCTCGTTTCATACTTGAGTTTTATAGTCAATATCAATTAAACTATTCCGACGAAGGTCAAATGTTCATCGAATTTGTGATTCAAAATCAATTCTTTTCTTACTCTCTTGAAGAATTTGCTCAAATTTGTGACATACCTTATGAGGGTGCCTGCGTCTTTACTGAAAAGTGGTCACTTGACGAGTTGGCATATGGTGTCCCTACGGATGGTCCATATCACACCAACCCTCCTTTTCCTGATGACATTATTTCGTCTATTCGAATTGATTAAGAAGGTCAATTCTGGCTCATCCGTCATGAGGAAGAAATTGATGTTCATGAATATCAAATTCTCACTCGTGAAATTGTGCCAACCTTGAAGCCTTTGGAAGAAATTATCTGGGAAAACGTTTTCTGTCTGGGGGGTAATCAGGACCATGTTCCCGCGTGTCTTTGTTACATGCTTTATTGTGTTGTACACTCCAAAAAGTTCAACCTTGCCTATTATATGGCAAAACGAATAGAGTGGGTCACTAAACAAAAGCGGTTGATTTTACCCTATGGTATGTTATTAACCCGTTTGTTTAAACTCATCATGAATGAAAATCATGACTTGTACAATGAGTCTTATGTCTTATACGATCGTGTCATGAATCCTCTTACCGCTCAACAAGAGCGAAAGACTAGAAAGGATCGTGGCACGAGAAGAGGTCGTCACTCCACTTCTTCTTCTGCCTTTGACCAACCATCCTCCTCTCATCCTAACGATGATGATAATGATAGAAATGGTGAAGGGACCTCACGTGCAAGCACTCCTTCCCTCATTCGTTATGTTAATTCGTTAACAAATGAAGTTCCTTAAGTTTTTCAAAACCCACCTAACATTGACCCTCACTTGGAACCCTTTTACACCCGTCAAACCAAAATCATCAACCGTCAAGTTCAAATTCGAGACGAGCAACGTGGTGGGTTAAGGTCAATCATGAAAGGCCTCAGAAACTTGTGGAGAAATATCAAGAAGTGAGCAATATGGAAATGTGCTTTGTGACATTATTAACTATATTATTTACTACTTTATAAAACTTAAATACTTAGACTTATATTACTTAATGGTAACTTAGTATGTAGTACGGGCAATATAACTTGCCTTGGATGATCTTTTGATTTTATCATCCTAAACACTTGTTTGCATGGAACTTGATACACTATAATTACCTATATGATGATATGCACGCTTATCTATTTTTTTAATATGCATACATGTGTTTCTTCGATTGAACTTTGGATGGTTAGTTTTATGAACTTAATTGTTAAGTGTTAGATAATTCATGATGAAATAGAATTGATTGAAAAAAGAAAAAATTAGGAATTTTTTTCTGTACAGGGATTATAGAAAATCAGGAAGAACTAGAAAATTTCCTGTCTCTAGAGAACGGCCCCCATAAATAAGGGGCGGCCCCCTAATATATCTGGGACCGCCATGTAATTATGGAACCGCCATCAGAAGTCACGAAAATTTTACTGTGACTACCTGATTTTCTGTGCAGTTGACCATTCTCTTTTAGACCCAGCTAAACTTCTTGCATTTTGCTAAACCACTTTTGGAATCTATTTCTCTATTCCTCATGTTTTTCTACTTTTATCCTATGCTTTCAAATTAAATAAGCCTTCCTTCCCATTCTTCTTACCACCTTCATCTTCCTCAAATCATTTTACCATGAATTCCACCAAAGCTTCTTCTTCTAACCCTTCCAAGAAAATCAAACTAACCATAATCCCTCCTAGATAACTATTTGTTAACATCTCTAGTGATGAAGATGTCACCACCACACCTTCTCCTACAACAAATTCTTCATCTCCAACTCCTCCAAATGCACCATCCAAAACTCCATCCACCAATCAAACCTCATCAAGCCAAGAGAACACATCTTCTTCTTATCAATCAAAACTTCAAATTTCACCACCATCGTCAAATGAACCAATTTCTCCTCAACCCTTGAACCCTTTGCTTGACAACATCTCGGATGTTCCTCTTAGACCTTCAAACCCCCAACCACTTCAAAGTCATCCTTCTTTGGATATCATACTCTCTTTCTCACCAATCACTCCTCTTGATCACATTCATAATACTCCATCACCATCATCTCCACCATAACCTCAACCACCTATCATGGGCCACCCTCTTTACTATAACTACCATGACTACCATGGGTCAACTTGCATATGTTGCTTTCACAACCAAACTCTTTTCTTAACCCTAAGATATGAGATGAACATCATGTTTGCTCATCTTGAGTATCTTCTCACTACCGCAATCACCTCACACGTTCCACCTCCACCTTGAAATGGCTTCAAAATTTTTCATAAACGTGTCACCCCCAACCTTTTTGCTCAAAAAGTCATTCTTTATGAATCATTTAGGACTTATGAAGTATTGTCTCTCTTTATCTCATGAAGTATGTAGTGTGACTTATGGATTAATTATCTCGTATTAGCTCTAGTTTTATCTTATGTTGTATGAATGTATTACTTGTATTTGCTATTGTATGAGTTTCTTAATTATTGAATGAAACTCTCTTTTGGGTGACTTGAATTCAATGTTATGATTAAAAGATATTTGTCTTGCTCTTGTACCTCTAACTTTGTTTTGTAGCAAACAATTTTCGTAAGATCGATCCCATGGTGCCCCGAACGAGGGGGAGCATACATCAAGGGGGAGTCTTGATATCGTCTATTTCTTTCTTCCAACAACTACTCGACGATCATCCTTTTTGAATTCGACAAAAAAGGGGAGAAATAGAATAAAACTCTTTAATAATTTTGTAACTTTTAATTTTATACAAAATGAGTTTATATTTTATCATCATCAAAATGAGGAAGATTGTTAATACAAATAATGTATAAAAATGTTATTTATATTTTTCGACCTCTCAACATTTTGATAATAACAAAATGTAAAAACGCTTACGATAATATTAAACGTTTACAAATTATTAATCGTAAAATTCCATTTCTAAGATAAGTAATCACTTAAGGTATGAACAAACAAATCATTAAGCATGATTAGTGATCAAGAAAATATTTTTCTCTTATCCATTACATTTTTACAAAAGAATATCACAAAATTAATTATACAAAATATTTTCTAATTAAAAGAAAAGTTTTATTAAAAACTTAAATATTGAAATTTAAATTTTCCCCCCAAAATAAAAGGTTCCATACCAGATACAACATTCCCCACAAAAAGACAAAAAAAGGGAGCGTAGTCTACTAGGCACCCCCTTATAGGCATGACGGACCCCTTATATATCTAGGACCGCCGGGACCGCCCCAGTGACCGTTGGATTTTCTTGCCTATAAATACTGCTCTATTCCTTGCAGAAAATAAGACCTCTTTGCATGAAAATTTCAGATAACTTTCTCTCTCTAAAAATCTTCTATCTCACTTTAAATCTCTTGATCACTAACATTCTTAGATCTTGTTTCAAGTGATCTAATCTCTTCTTCTCATCTCTTCCCTTTCATTCATGTGCAAGAGAAGAACATTCGTATTCGCCAAGAAACGAATTGTTATTTAGTGATCTCTCATCTTTTCTTCTAAGTACCAAATCTCTATTGTAATTATCTTGTGTATTTGTGTGATTCGAATTGTGTGTAAATCCGATAGTGTAGATCTAGTGATTATGTATTGATTGTGAAGTGGTAGATTGGTTCTAGCTAAGATGAGGACTCGACATTTAGCTTAGTGTCGGAAAACAACGTAAGCGACGTGTAAACGATTTTCTCCGTCTAAAGGGAGCTTGTTGACATAATGAAATCTCGAGTAGGATACTCGGGGAGTGGAGTAGGGCAAAGAGGTGCTTTGTAGCCGAACCACTATAAAATCTTGGCGTCTTGGTTTGATTGTTTCTTTCCTTATCTCTTCATATTATTGTCATTGTTATTTAGCTTTTGTTTAGATTGTTATATTGTTTGTTCATATTATGAATTGGTTAAAAATACAACTCGAATCTAAATATTTTGAAAGCTAACGTTTAAAATGAAAAACGAACATGTAAACTATTCAACCCCTCTTCTAGTTTCCATAGTATCATTCGTTTAACTCGGTTAGTTTACCTTGGTTGATTGATTATTCTTGTATTAATTACAATGGTTAAGGGCTAATACCCTTGTGTATTAGCTATGATTATGAAGATTTAAATGTTTGGTTTGTTTATATCGATTGATTAATTTATCGTTGGTTGTTGATTATGTTTATCAATTTATACTTGTTTATGTGCTTAAGTATGCGACCCGTCATTCAACTAGATCAAGGAATTCAAAATATCTCGCTAGCTAGATGCTGGGATGGCTCTCCATATCCGCAATTTATATATCTAGAGTAATAGGATCACAAATATTGACTTATCTTTACCATTGGTTTATGTGAACAAGTTGGACTAGTAGGTGACCCAAGATCAACAAATAATGTACTGATTCCTTTGGTAAAGACTCAAACAATGTACTACTAGTATATAAAGAGCCGTTAAGCAATGAGTGGGTAAAGTCTCCTTGAGCTAGGGTTTAATAAGATCACCATTATTAATCTCTTAAAATAGATTATAATCAGAAAATAGGATTCTTTATGCAGATGCGTTTAATTGTGACAAAATTCTACGTGTCTAGGTTTTAGTAAAAAGTACCGCCTAAATCTCAGAATGATATGCCGCCTCGAGATAAGCACTCATTGCACTAAAATAAACAAATCTGTGTTTTAATGGATTAATCATGGTTAATACAGTTTTCTTATATTTGGCTATTATATCTTTTGATTATCTGCTCGCGTGTGTTTTTGTGTTTTAAATTGATTTAAGTCACCACCAAACCTGTGCCAGTCTCTCAGACTGAAAACCCCCCTTTATCCATTAAAATTAGGATTAACATAGGTTTAGCATAGGCTTAACATAGATTAGAATTAGCATAGTTTAAATTAACTTAGTTTAGTTAACCAAAATATTGATAGAACTATAGATTAACGCTCTCGCTCTTAGTGATCGACACCCTACTTACCAACGAAGATACATCTGATCGGGTACACTTATAACAACCCATAATTTTCATCAATGTAATTATCCATCTATTAAATTAGATGCACTTTAATATCCATCTATTATATATATACCACCTTTTTACAGGGAAATTTTTTGTTTTATCTCATTATGCAACGTAACTTGCATCTCTAAAGTAAACGAGCTTACGCAACCTCTACCAATGCCATCTCTATCTATGTTTATATCATATAAACATCCTAATATGTCAAGTTTATATCTTATTATCATTTTTTACAAGTACATTATTCATTTAACGTACTTTTCAAAATGTTATATCAAAACAAGCATTAAACGTTAACGTTTACATCAAAACTCTGATTAAATGTAATGTATACATATAAAAGGAATGTGCAAGCCTTCAAAGAATGTGTACAAGTATCAATACACAACATTTGAATATCTTTTCCCTCCTAAATAAAGGTACAACTTTCTACAGCATAATGTACAAGCTAATCATGCCTAAAAACCTAATTAGGTCATTTAAGCTCCTAAACCATGTTTAAACTTTACCACAACTTTAACACAAGGTACAAGAAGTTAATGCATGACTTTTAAACCCTAAAACTAATCCCTAAATCATTCTAACTCTAATCTAAAACCCTAAACCCTAAACGAAACCCTAAAACCCTAATTTTACTTTAAACCTAAAACTAAACCCTAAACCTTAAAACTAAGCCCTAAACCTTAATCCTAAACCCTAAACCTTAATCCTAAACCCTAAACCTTAATCCTAACACTAATCCTAAACCTTAAACTATCTTAAAACCTAACCCTAACTCAAATTCAAAACCCTAAATCCTAAGCCAAACCCTAAACTAACCCGTCACCTTTTTTGTTTCATTTTTACCCATTTTTAAGCTATCAAGCACCTCATGCAACTCCCTTGCATTACCATGAAATCACCTAGCAGCCACCCTAGCACCTTCCAAGCACCTTGTTCACCTCTCTTGGCCACCAAGTTGAAAAATCACCTCCTTGTCACTCCTATGTAGCCAAACCCCCTCCAACACCTTCCACCTTGCTTAGCTACATTTATAGCTCATAAAACTCACCTTATAGACTTCATTAGTCATCTATCTATAGCCCTTAACCCTTAGCCACCAAGAAAACTTGGGCACCAAGGGTTTTGAACCCTATAAATAGCCGAAACATGCACAACCATTCAAACACACCTCAAAAACTTATCACCACTTAAATGGAGTCTTAAATCCGACCAAGAAGGATCAAGTGAAGTCCCTAAGCTCAGAATAGAAGCCAAGAATCAAGAAAAAGGAGCCCTTGAAGTCGTTACTAGGCGTACAAACCCGAAAACCCCATTTTGACCCATTCATAGCTCAATTAAGCTCAAAATCTGATCAATACGCTTATAATCCATATAAGAATTTTTCCATAATACTCTAAGATCATATATAACTCTGTTTAACCTTAAATCCTCAAACCCATATGTTTTTGATTAAAACCCAAAAATGAACCCTTTGATTTTCAGCTAACGAAACCTTTTTCTAAACTTTTATTAAGGTTATAACATCTTATTTTAGCTTATTCTAATAAGCTATAACCTGAAAATATCATTTGGAATCCTAAAATAAGCTTGCATGGCTTTTAGACTTGTTTGCAAAAGGATTCCTGCTAGGGTATAAATCATAACTTACTAATAAATAACTAGAGGGCTGAAATGAATTATTCTAAGTTATAACTATAATGACCAATCTTGGACAAGTTCTAAAGTATTAAAGTTAAATTATACATACTTATAAATATAAAATGACTAAACTGTAAAAGTTTCTAAACCAAGGTATATAATTGCCAATTTTTTGCAAACTTAAAAATATAAAAACAAATATTTTTATATAAATTATAAAAATATATATTAATATTATAAAACCCGATTTTATTAAAACCCTAATCATCGATCGGCACATTATAAAACAATTACGTTATATATTTAACTTAATTTATCATCGACTAACTTTTGAAGAAACTTAAAATCTTATCGTATCACGTTACTAGGGAGCTTCATAGCAAGGAAGATTCATTTGGGTATACGGTTTGACGAGTTTGCATGGATTTACTATTTAAATTAGACCTTGCATCCTCAAACGTTTACTACATGACATATGAATTATGATGGCCTAAAACAGTGAACAATAATTTTATAAATTCAAAAATCAAATTAATAATTGATTAATACTTATAAGTTTTGAGAAACTATTGAAGAATACAGTAATCTAAGACAAACAATCTATAACTAGAGAAGAGAGTGAGTTGAAGGAAGGTTGTGTTATCTAGAGAGAGAAAGTAAGAAAAACATGAAATACATAGATTAAAAGTTGAAATACAAAAACCCAACCAACACCTCTCCAAGGTAGGGTAGAGGTGTAAAATAGTCCTAAGATGGCCGAACCGTGGCCTTAACTGCTTTTCCATGGGCCCTTGGGCCAGACTAGCTACTAACTAAATCATATAACAAACTACGGGCTAAGACTATTACAACTTGGAAATTAGTCTCAACTCTTGATGTTTGAACCGAATCAAACAAATCTTTATAAGTGTGTTTTAAATGGGCATTCTCGATTTGTAATGATGCCATAAAATTTTCATTTTCTTTTTGCAATGTTTTCAAAGAATTATTTTCTCGAGACTTGTGCTGAAGTGCGATTTCAAAAGCAATACTCTTTGCCTTAAATTTTGACAAATCTTTTTCCAATTCAACAATTTTTTTTAACAATTCATGTGTGACTGCAAATGCATCATTATAAACCATATCAGCTGTTTTATTCTCAGTTGAAACATCTTTTGACTCTTTTGAAATTCTTTTAATTTCATCATGTAAATCCTTAATCCTTATTTCCACACAAGAGGTTATGACAAGATTCTTGATATCTTCAGTTAAGGATGCTTCCAAGAGTTGATCCTTTAAAAGCTCATTTTGTTTGAAAGTTTCATCAAGATCATTTTCTACTGAAACAAAAACATCTTTCATTTCTTTTACATCTCTTTTGAATCGATTCTGAAAGACTTCAAAATAGACATGCCATTCTCGAAGAATTAATTTTGCTTCAACACAAACATCGATTAATCGAAGTTCTTCTTTAGACGTATAGAAAATGCTTTCTCGTTTACAATTCTTTTCTAGTAACTCAAACAATTTTTTGAAAACATTTTCCATTTCATTCAAATCCACAAGCATTGGATTTGCACTAGGCATTGATGCCATGCTTGGTTTTGTCTCAGAAGAAACTTTTTCAGAAGATATAAAAGATGATGGAAAATATGTTTGTTCAGCAGAAAGTTCTTTTTGAGGAACAAAATCGTCATAAAGTTTGTTCAATTTTGTGTAATCGATTGGTTTTATCTTTAACTCCTGAACTTTTTCATCTTTTTGAAACTCGTTCATTTTTAATTGACTCTTTTCAGCATCCTCAAGAGTATCCTCAGAATCAAACACATGCAGTTTTTCATTCTCATCACAAAGTTCATAAGCATGATACAACTTAGGAATTTTGGCATAAGCTTGTAAAAGAACATAAGGACCGTTATATCCTAAACTCGACTTTTGTAAGTTGTCCAGGAAAGCTTTTTGTTCATTTGTAAGAAACCAATGTGTTTCAGTTGATTTGCCCATTTTACAAACATCGTTTTCAAGATCTTTGTTCTTAGCTTGTAACTGAAATGATGATCAATACATATTTTCCTCTTTGTCACGTTTTGTTTGATTGAAAATACATTTTGTGTCCTTTTGATATTCCTCTTTTTGTCTTCTATATCATACAGCTAAGTCTAAATTATCACGTTTTGTTTAGATCTCGAATGAAATCTTGATCACGATAATGTGGAGACTAGACTTGTTGATTGAAATGTTTTGCTTGTCTATCTGCCTCAAGAAATTCGTTGAGATAATTGTTATCCCCTTTGATGTTTTCCAAAATCCGAACCCTTTCCTTATACAACTCAATCTGACTAGTCAAAGACGTGTTTTGTTTTTGGATTTTTTGAGCAAATAATTGTTGGTTCTCATTTGATTCCATTTTCCTGATTTAGCACAACGAACCCAAGAAATTTTCATCACAAACCCAAAAATTCAATCACAAATGACACAGTTTTCTTAAAAGAATCAATCGAAAAAGAATCATGATTGCGATAAAACTGTAATTGATCAATTTCAATTGATTATAAACTTTTTCCGACCAAAAATATTTCTTGAAAGCACAACTTTCTAATAACAAAAATGATATGACACGAATTTAGCACAAACTTTTTCCACAAAAATCTTCACAACAACACTGAATTTTGACAATCATAGAGTAACACTTAAAATTATTAAGTGTAGCAACCACACATACCACAAAGCGTCATTACGATGTATTCCAAAATTAAAATTTCATTTGAAATTTTATCTAGCCCAATGATACAAACCAATGTGAATATGGCAGACTCTAAAAGAAATACATGATACCACTTGACCTAATTTTGATTCCCACACGAGTGATCCTAAACAAAATATGAAGCCCAAATCAAACTTAACCCTAGAAGCTTACTATATAACATACATTATCTATACTCACTTCAAACCCTAACATAATAATCATACGCCCCCTATCTTATTAACACATACAAATCTCTCACACGCCTCTCTTATGATTTCACTCAGATACCCAAATCTCCTCTCTTTATTCGTATCGCTCATAACAAAAAACCCTTTTGATTATTTTCTATTATACTATGTCTCACAGGTGAGTTCTTTGTTTGAATTTTGTCTCGAGTGTTTCATTTGCAAATCGAAACAAAGAGAAAGACTTGAACACCTATTGTTCTTGTTTTTCCTTTTATGTTCGAAAATAAACAAATGAAGTGAAAACTTCAAAAACAATGATCAATGATGAGATAAGTTCACACTTTTAATCTTTAAAGATTGGTGCTCAAAGTGAACAAATCTGATATCAATATTATTTTCGTTTCAAGTTCTTGTATCTATCAACAAAACAAAGAAAATATGACAACACTTTTGATTTTGTTCTTTTCTTGTGGGTTTCGAAAATTAAAAGAAGTGATAAACTTCAAAAAGATCTATGAAGATATGGTTATTTTCGTGTGTAATGGTCCTTAACGATCACGAAAAATAAACCAAAACTGAGATCTTTCACTTATCTTTTAATTTTGAAACTGTTGAGATGACGAGGATGATGTGTTTGAAGTTCTTGATCTATGATGATAATGTGTTAAAATCTTTAACATAGACGCACAAAACTGAGATCATGGAACTATTTATTTTTCTTTTTCATTTCAGTGTCAAACTTTTCAAAGATCTATGATGTTCGTTTTTCATTCGTGCTTCGGATCTATATAGATCTGAAAGAACTAGTTTGAAAGCATGAAAAAATTTAAGCTGAGATCTTATTGATTTGCTGAAAATAAGTTGCCAAGTTTGGTTCCGAGTATTGTTTCCGAGTTTTGGCTAGAAAAATCATTTCGAGATTGATCTTTTTCTGAGTTTTATTTTTCGAGTTTAGTTTCCGAGTTGATGATGATTCTTCTTTTGTGTTAAAGATCTTTAAGATCTTGAAAGAAATTGAAAACACAAAAAGATCGAAGCTGAGATCTGATTTACTCTGACTTTTTTTATTTCAAACTCGATAATACCGAGTTTGACCAGTCAACGACTTTGAAAGTTAAATTTTGATAAAATTAGTTATAAAACTGAGTTTGACCAGTCAAACTTCCGACTTTGAGTATTATAACAACTTTTACTGAATTTTGACTTAAAAAAACTGTTGGAAATCAAAATATGCACGAATAATCTAATTTTGTACAAATGTTGCCACGACTCTTATGATATAACCGTAAGCAATCAATTTCAGTTGCATAAAACACAACTGAAATTAGCAAAATAAGCACAAAATAAGCTGATTTGACCAGATTAAGCACACTAAAAAATCAGAATAAGCACAGCAGCTGATTAGGACCGAATAAGCTCAAATTAAGCACAAATAAGCTGAAACTGACTGAATAAGCTATAAGATCGAAATAAGCAGTTTTGAGCTAAGAAGCACACTAAAAACTGAATCAGCACATGAAATAAGCAAATCAGACCGAAAAAGCTCAAAAATAATCTCACGCAATAAGCTATACGAATAAGCAGATCGAATAAGCTCTCCTAAACAACACTAAATCGCTCCTGCAGCTCTGATACCACTTGATAGGTCTTGAATTTACGATCAATAAGCAATAGAGTATGTGTTTAGGTGTTATGTATATGTTTATTCTAGAGAGAGAAAGATAGAAAGTAGAGAGAGAAAGAGGGAGGAGGAGGATTAGAGAAAATGTTTAGAATGAGATTAGAAGACACCCTTCACTAATAAGGAGGTGGTGGGGTATTTATACTCAATTACAAGGAAGAGCAAGGAGCTCTTGTTTCTTAGCTTTTAGGCTATTTGTTGGGTCTTATGACTTTATCTAAGTCACGAGCCTATCACCTAACCTATTACACAATATTATTTCTCTATTTATTACAAGACATTTATCTCAATAAGATCGTCACTTTTATCATTCCTAACAATATCAAAATATCTTTTAGAGATTAGGTTGTCTTTATAAACAAACCTCCATAGATATCGGTATAGTCAAGGGTCTGAGTGCGATTGGCATTTCTAAGTCCCTGAAAGAAGCTAAGCCACTTTTCATGGAGACTATTCATGAAACCAATATTGATTTCATGCTTAGATAATGTTACACCATCATTGGCAAGCTCATTGAGCAAGGTCTTGTAACGAGTGTATGTTTGTGAGAGACTCTTAAAGGGTTTTGCTCTAAAAGTTTGATACTTAAGTTTCAGATCCTTGATCCTGTTTTCCTTGGTATCAGAGGGACCTTTAAAGCTGTGAACCAAGTCAGTTAATGTAGATTTAGCTATCTCATAGCTAATGACTGACTCCATTATATCATCTTGTAGACATAATATAATGATGCTTTTAAAGCGTTGGTCTTGATTGACCACCCTCCTCTCTTTTGGGGTCCATTGGGACTTAGGTGTATCATCACCTTTAGCTATTTTCAGTTTGAACGGACCATCCTTAATACATTATATGTAGTAAGGTTCCATTCCCGTCAAATAGCTAAGCATATGCTTTTTCCATTTGTTGACTTTTCTAAGCTTTAGACGAGGAGCAACAGCAGAATAGCTGCCTCCTTCCTTGTCTATTAGCTGGGGTATATTGCTTATAGCAGCCATTTTAAGATATAGGTTTTAAAAACTTTGAGTAGATTTGGAAAAAGTTTTATAAACCTTTTGCTCTGATACCACTTGTTATTCCTTTTGAGTTAGTGACCAAAAACTATAAAAGTTAAGAAAACTAATGTGTCGTTGTGCATAGGTATTATTTGCTATCTAGTTTTACTATTTATATTTTTCCGACTAACCTAGGAAGACAACGCTAACGGACATGGTACGTACCCATCAGTTGTAGTTTGTTAGTAAGTAGGGTTGTCCAATCAACTAAGAAGCAAGAAACGTTCGTACATAATACCAGTAATTTTATTTATCTAAGTTAGTCCTAAGTTATTTTAAGTTATACCTAAGTTAAACCTAAACTAATGGTAAAAAGGGGGTTTTCAGCCTGAGAGACTGACACGAGTTTGGGTTTACCTAGACTGAGATAGGGAGAATAACACATGCAAATTTGAATAGTTAGAAGATAGGGAAGCGATCAAGCCTTATGTAAGGAAAACTTATTAACTATGTTTAATCAAATATAATGTTGGTTTTAGTTTATAAGTGCAATGATTGTCTTGTCTCATTTTTGATATATCATTCCTAGACTTGGGCGGTACTTCTTCCTAAGACCTAGACATGGCAATTCTGTCACAATTAACCAAATCCGCATAAACCTCTTCGCGGTTGCTTATAATCTATCTTAGGAGACAATAATGGTGATCTTATCGAATTCTGGCTCAACAAGACTTTACTAACTTAGTGCTTAACGGCTCTATATATACTAGTAGTCCACTTGTCCAAATCTTTACTCAAGGAATTAGAACGTCACTTGTTGATCCTAGGTCACCTGCTAGTCCAACTTGTTCACTAAACCATGAATCAAGACAACACGTTACTTGTGATCCTATTACTCTAGATATATAAATCGCAATATGGAGAGCTATCCCCGTATCTAGTCTACTTGGTCCGCTTTCTAGACCCAGTTGCATGATAGGTCGCATACTTAAGTACATAAGCGAGTATAAATTGATAAAACACATAACTTACAAGAAGCAATCAGAATAAACATAAACCAAACATTAAATTATCATAAACATGGCTAATACCTAAAGTTATTAGCCAATAGCCATTGTAAAGAATATAAATTTGATAGATAAACGGTTACGGTAACCTAACCAAGTTAATGAATGCTACCAACAATCGAACGTATATTAAGAGTATAAGAAATTACAAGGGTTTCCTATGGATTGAAACGGCGTTGCAAGACCTTTGTTGCTCCTATTTTCTTCTAAAAATCGAATCTGGTGGTTACTGTCTTTCTCTCAGTCTTTGGTATAAAAATTGCACACTAAATTCGTATTTAGGTCTCGGTATTTATAGCCTCTGGAATTAGGTCGATACGCCATATTAAAGGAGTTCAATACGGCGTATTGGAGTTTTCTTAGAGTGGGGACCACAATTAATATATTCCAGAATATTCCAATACTTGATCTTCGATACAGCGTATGGGGTCTTCTATATATGGCGTATTGGTCTTTATGTCTTTGTGGTTTCTTGTGAAATTCAGGCGCAAATACGTCGTATCTTCCTTGATGGATACGGCATATTGGTTGTCAGAACAACAAATTCTTAATTTCTTCGTTTAAGCTCCAAAATGCGCTTCTTTTAGTTAAACTTCATTAATTACTCCATATTTACTGAAAATAACTAATATAAACAATTAAGTACCAATTCATGCATACATAATAAAAAACGAGCAATTTAGCTGGGATAAATAATGCTAAATAGATATTATTTGATGTCGTCAAATATCCCCCCACTTGAATCCTACTTGTCCCCAAGTAGACTTTAGAAAACTTATGAAAATGTATCCCAAACTAAGGTTTAAGATTTTTCTTTTAAGTAGTTTTTCGTTTAATTACTAGCACACAACCAAACACCTCACAAAGTAGAAAAATGAAAAAAGTCAAATCACTCAACTAATCTATGCGGTAACATGTAACTAATTCGCTCAATTGCTTGGTCATGACGAGTATTCTATCATAAGCTTGGCAAGGATACACATCTCCACCACTAAAGCTAAGGAGTAACAAGTTTAAAAAGGTAAATTAGGTTAAGGTTTAAGGGTTGATCATTCTTTCCAATCTCTATCGATACCAATATTCCAGAAAAGGTGACAAAACCACACATACACATCCATAACGATGGAATAGACATATGTGATTGCTCGATCCTTAACTCGAAGGGTTTTTAGATAGATAGGTTACCAAACTATCAACTTTTGTTCGCCTAAGTTACTAAACTTTTTTTTGTTCATTTGGGTTACTGGACTATCAAAACCGGTTAAATTTGGTATCGAATTATCGATGACCGGTTGCTAGTGTTAATTCCCGGTTACATTGCCAGCATGGCATTTGACTTTTGATACAAATAAGTTACTGAACTTTGCGAATTTGTTCACCTAAGTTACTAAACTTTGCCAGTTTTTACACATGTTTTTATACACATTTGTATCTACACATTTAATACACGACACATTTTTTAAAACAACGTTTTTCATACACACATTTTTTATATACACATTTGTACACATGGTTTTATTACACATCTTTTTATACACACATTTTTATACACACGTTTTTATACACACATTCTTGTACACGTTTTTATACACAGTTCTATACACAGTTTTTATAAGAGAAGAATTGTAGAAACTACAAGGACCAAAGTGTAACTTATAGAAAAGTATTAGGTTTTATGTGTTACTTTATAAGAATTAGTATATGAGTCACTTTTTTATCTTCGCTGCTCATTTCTTGTATAAATACCCTGTACTATTTTTCATTTTCAGTTCAATGAAATCACTTTCACTGTGTGTTTTTCTCTCAATTCATCATTGTCAACAGTTTTATACACACATTTTTGTACACATATTTTTATACACGGTTTTATAAACACGTTTTTATACACACATTTTTATACACGGTTTTATACACACGTTTTTATACACACATTTTTATACACGATTTTATACACGTTTTATACACGTTTTTATACACACATTTTTATACACGGTTTTATACACAAATTTTTATACACACATTTTTATACACGGTTTTATACACACAAAAAGCTGTATAAAAACGTGTGCATAAAAACGTGTAAAAAATGTGTGTATAAAAACGCGTGCATAAAAACGTGTAAAACGTGTGCATAAAAAATATATATAAAATTGTGTGTATAAAAATATATAAAATTGTGTGTATAAAAATATATAAAATTGTGTGCATAAAAATATAAAAATGTATAAAAAATATATATAAAATTGTGTGTATAAAAACGTGTAAAAAATGTGTGTATAAAAGCGTGTATAAAAAAGTGCGTATAAAAATGCATATAAAAACATGGATAAAAACGTGTATAAAAACATGTATTTTCTAGAGGTATTTTTAGATGAACAAAACAACAAAGTTTAGTAACTTAAGCGAACAAATTCGCAAAGTTGAGTAACATACATGTCAAATAACCTGATAAGTTTCTGAGTTGGATAATTGGGCCCACAAAAAGCTGACGTGGAGAAGGTCAAAACATAATTATGCCCGGTGCCAGTATACGAGGTAACCTGAATGAACACACTTTTGTTGTTCGGTAACCTTAAAGTCAAACTTCGATAGTTCAGTAACCCAAATGAACAAAAAAAAGTTTAGTAATTTAGGCGAATAAAAGTTGATAGTTTAGTAACCTGCCTATCTAAAAACCCTAACTCGAATAAGCTAAAGAATAGGGTCAGTAATCTTTACCAGTAGTAGTAAACCAACAAGGTCGGCAAAATCATATATATATATATATATATATATATTTGGTAACCATGGTTTCCGACACATTGGCCGAATAATCCATGGGTCTGAACCCCCCGCCATAGGGGCATAGACTTAAATCAGGTTAAGCCTTCCATTTTCACGAAGTTAGCGTGGCCACTTCAAGGTTATTTGCACCTAGCAGGAATTGAACTTGAGACCTTACACAATTTAGAGTGATAATCACAAACTCTTTTACCACTAGGCAACCTTTGAGTGGTTGACAAAATCATATATACACATCCATAACGATAGAATAGACATACATGATTGCTCAGATCCCCGTTTAAATAAAGCCAAAGGTTAGGATGAAGAATAATATAGGGTATGTATCGTCTAATCTTTTACCAACAGTAATACACCAACAAGGCGGACAAAATCACACATATACATATATAACGATGGAATAGATACATGTGATTGCTCGCATCCTCATTCGAGCAATACTGAAGTTTAGGGATTAGGAAAAAGAAAATAATTGGTTTTAAATAAAAAACAAAACAAATAGATTAAGTCCGAATAAATAAGGAACATTGTTTCTAGTTACTTTCCTGACCTTACCCACAAAAAAACACAAAATCATAGACATATAAATGTCTTGATCATAGATCAACAAAAACAACCTTAGTTGGCGTTCCCGTAATTGTCAACTCTCAATTCTCCATAATATGCATACAATACAACATTAGTGGCGATATCTACCACTTGATACATGAAAATACCTAGTTGGTTTATGATTGCTACCAATTAGAAATAATATACAACATAACTTTACATCGTTGGTTTATAACACGTACCAACAAATAATGGATCCTTCAAATAATAATATCGGTTAAGCTTAGACGAACCGATTATCTCACAATTCTCACCTTTTTTTCTCTCAATCTTTTTTTGTATTTTTCTGTTTTTTCAATTTTTTTAACCAAACTAATACTGAAAAACGAGCTACGGTGTAAAATTTCACCACTTCACGAATACGATAAATCTGGATAATTAATATCCGAACATACCAATGAAAGTAGTGAACATACTAAAATTTAAAAACTACTACTTTCACATTTTCCCATTGCATTGTGCAATTCCCCAACCTAACCATAGATAGAAAATTCATACATGTACACAGGAAGTACAATACTTTGCACAAAAGCAACTAGCAACCGATTAAGGACTTAATCTAATAGGGTAGGTTAAAGAGTAAAGGTATAACGAAACAGAATTTGGTGTAAGGAATGGCTTAGATTTTTCTAGAGGTATCTTACTTTAAAAATGATAGTAAACAAAAGGGTTTATACAGGGGTTAACTAACTAGTGTAGTTAGTTAATATCACAACATGTATTGGCTTTTTGGTGTAATCCTAGAAATTTACCAGTTTAAAAAAATATCACTTCATCTATTAAAAATAGTGCTTATTATTGTGGTTTCAAATAGACATACCAATCCAAATTTTAAATTTTACAACATCACCGGCACACTCATATTTTTGTAGAGTTTAGGTAAAAATTAGGAAACGGATAAGGCTAAATTCTCATAATATCTAACAAGGGTTATGTGTCCAGGGTCATGCAACTAATAATTTCATAAAAATATGTTAAAAATTTTAAATTTTGATATAAATTAGGCATATTGATGTAAAAATATGAAAAGTTAGCATTTTAATTCTCCTCCCCACTTGAGATATACAACGACCTCGTTGTATAAATATAACATTAAAAACTAAAAATTAAAAGAATTAGAATGAGAAACTCCCCTGGGATTTGCTAACTTTTATGAGCAAGAATGTGTGTTGTAAATTGTAGGAACCCAGAACACTTTTACTTCATCATTCTTGAACAAGAAAAATAGAAAGGAGATATAAAGAATTTTAGAGAGAGGTTAGAGAAAGAAAGTAGAGAGAAGAAAAAGAGTTGGTTGATTGCTAGTAAATGAGAGAAAACACAAATGAGATCAACACCCTTTTCCTTGGTGGAAAAGGGTTTATATACCCACACAAATAACATGTGACGTGTGGGCTTATAACTTAGGCCAGGCTCGGGATTGCTTTTGGCTTTAGCCCAATACATGTGTAATATTAGATTAGACGACGAACTCGTTTCCCGTCTCTAGCCTATTACAACGTTGCATAAATGAATGACCGAGACCTAATATTCTTAATGAACGAACTTCTTTGTTCGACTCAATATTTTGAGGCTAACAATCTCCCCCGAAGTAAGTTCATTGTGACACTCCTTCATGAGATCAATGAGATTGCATTTGTCGTTAAGCTCTTGTGATCTTTATAACAACCTGCAATTTTCATCAATGTAATTATCCATCTATCAAATTAGATGCACTATAATACTCATCTATTAAATTAGATGCATTTTATATACCACCTTTTTACAGGGAAATTTTTGCTTTATCTCATTATGCAACGTAACTTGCATCTATAAAGTAAACGAGCTTACGCAACCTCTATCAATGCCATCTCTATCTATGTTTATATCATGTAAACATCCAAATATGTCAAGTCTATATCTAAATATCATTTTTACCAAGTACATTCTCCATTTAACGTACTTTTCAAAATGTTATATCAAAACAAGCATTAAACGTTAACGTTTATATCAAAACCCTAATTATATGTAATGTATACATATAAAATGAATGTACAAGCCTCTAAAGCATGTGTACAAGTATAAATACACAACATTTGAATATCTTTTCCCTCCTGAATCAAGTTACAACTTTCTAAAGCGCAATGTACAAGTCAATAATGCAAGAAAGTCAAACTAGGTCATTTTACCTCCAAATTCATTCTAGTTTCTTACTACCACTTTAACACAAGGTACAAGTAATTAATAAACCTTAAACTTAAACCCTAATTCGTCCTAAAACCCTAAACCCTAAACGAAACCCTAAAACCCTAATTTTACTTTAAACCTAAAACTAAACCCTAAACCTAAAACTAAACCCTAAACCTTAATCCTAACACTAATCCTAAACCCTAATATATCCTAAATTCTAACCCTAACTCAAATTAAAACCCTAAATCCTAAGCCGAAACCCTAATCTAACCCGGCACCCCTTTATTTTCATTTTTACCCATTTTCAACCCAACCAAGCACCCTAGCACCTCTATGACATCACCACCATGTCACCAAGCAGCCACCCAAGCACCTTACAAGCACCTTATTCACCTCCCTTGGCCACCAAGTTGTAAAATCACCTCCTTGTCACCCTATATATGCCACGGCTTCACCACCACCCCACAACTCACCATAGCTATTTTTCTAGCTCACCCTACTCACCATCTAGCCTCCCTTAGTCACATCATCTAGCAGGATATACTATAACAAATAAGAAAGACTTGGCAACAAAGCTTTTCCAAGCACTAAATAACCAAAACAAAAACACCCTCTTTCAATCACACCTCAAATTTCATCAAATATGACAATAGAGTCTTAAATCAGACCAAGAAGGATCAAGTGAAGTCCCTATGCTCAGAATAGAAGCCAAGAATCAAGAGAAAAGAAACTTTGAAGTCGTTACTAGGCGTGCAAACCCGAAAACCTCATTTCGACCCATTTTAGCTCAAGTAAGCTCAAAATCTTGTTCAATAAGCTTATAATATGTATTAGAATGTTCATAATACTCTTAAGATCATATATGAACTCTTGTTAAAGCCTTGAATCCTCAAACCCATGTGTTTTTTTATTAAAACCCTAAAAATGACCCGTTTTGATTTTCTAGCTAACAAATTCTTTTTCTAAACTTTTGTTACGTTAAAACATATTATTTTAGCTGATTCTAATAAGCTATAACCTGCAAATATCATTTGGAACCTTAAAATAAGCTTGCATGGCTTTTTGGACTTGATTTGTAAATTATTTCCAAGCAAGGGGTATATATCGTAACTTTCTGAAATTTATAAATAAAGGGGCTAAAAATGTCATTAATCCAAAGTTATAACTATAAGGACTTATTTTGCCAAGTTTTAAAGTTAAAGGTTTAAGTTATATATACTTTATATATAAAGGACTAAACGTATAAAAGTTTATAAACCAAGGGTATATATTGCCATTTTTGCAAACTTAAAAATATAAAATATAATATTTTTATATAAATTATAAAAATATATATTAATATTATAAAACTTGATTTTATTAAAACCCGACACAATTATCGTTATTAATCAACGATCGACGCATTATAAAACAATTACGTTATATATTTAACGTAATTTATCATCGACTAACTTTTAAAAGAATTAAATCTTTATCGTAATCACGATAACTAGGAAATTTCAAAGTGAGGGGTTCTATTTAGGGTATTGTTTTAGAACGAGTTTGCTGGGTTTATGATTTAAAGTGCCCTGGCTCATCAAACGATACTACATGGCCTCTGGATTATGATAGCCCGAACAGTGATACAATATTTCCATAAATTAATAAATCAAAGTAATACGTTAAACTTTATAAAGTTTTGAAACATAAACCATCACACTAAGACTTGACATATTACCCTAGGTTGCGTGACGAAGCTGTTACTTTCACTTTATATACTTTTGTCATCAATTAGATTTCCCCTGTTAAGGTGAGTTCATAGCCTTTCATTTTAAATCTTCTAATGTTTTCATAAATCCGCGAGAGGGATACATGTTATAAACCATGAATACGAGTGTTTTTCCAACTGTATGCTATCCTGATATATTATTGCCTAAGTCCTTACTTTTGCCATTAAGACCCCACTATCATGAATCGTTAATTACTTTTCGGAGTAAAAGCGAATGCTGTGAATAGATCTATTTGGGACTGAGCTTCCCCGTTGGTGTACCTATACTTTCTGGTAACCAAACGCACTTCATTTGAAACACTATGCGGGTGTTTGGCAAAGGCACCCGTTGGGGCAATTTATTATGATTATTGATTATCTCAAGGTCTCGGTGCATGAGCTTCGGGCAATAATACGGTTTTCTATAATAATTGTACTCATTGTAATTATTACACTTATGGGTGTATAACAACGTAACCCACTATTGAACTTGTATTCAAACTGTTTAACATAAACCTATGAATTTCACTCAACCATTGTGTTGACCTTTTTTGTATGTTTATCTCAGGTAACTGAGCATCTTATGGCACGGAGTGGCATGGACTTGAAGATGGCTAAACTGTTATCATTCAAACTTTATGTTTTCTTGTAGATTTTAGGACCTCTGTTTGTAAAAACTCTGATGAAATAATGAATGATAACTTATCTTTTAAAAACGTCTCTTTTGAGTCGTTTTCTATGATTATGACTGTTTTACTATGAAATAATACCCCAGATTAGCTTCCGCTACTATATGTCAAAAATGGGGGTGTTATAGATTGGTATCAAGAGCCAAGGTTATAGAAAACAAGGTTGAAACCTTAACTATAACTACTTTTCTTTTTCCATCTAAGAAAGTCCTCCGTGCCACTACATCTTCCGAAATAGTATGTAAAGTACATAAATATTATACTAGTATATAAATAACGTATGTTATTTACCACTGGGTTGTTAACAGAACGATGTCTTCTCCCAACCACCCTACTTCCAATATTGAGGATGCTTTTTCCGCTAACTTTCTAGACTATATCCCGGCTTCCCCGGACTATGTCTCAGCTTCACCGGGAAAAACTTATTCTAGCTCTTCAAATAACTCATTTGGTTTAGTTCCAATAGCTTCACCAACTCTTTTACTTTTTCATGATGACCCCTATATGAAGGTCATGCATGCATACTATGCTAAAGAATTACCTATTCCACCACCAACTATTGTGCCTCCATCTTTAATGTTATCTCCAATGTTTAATCCTCAAGAATTCTTTCTTCCTGAGGAATTATTGCCACTTAAGAAATGAGGTCATGACCGATCATCCTCCTCTACTTCTGCCCTACCTCAAGCATTTGAGATAGGAGAAAGCTCTCGTAAGACAAGTCTGGAACGTCACGAGGAGCAAATTGAGGAAATTTTGAATCACCTAGATGAACTCTCTCTCGACCGCATTGAGCACATAGAAGACAAAATAGAAGGTCTCGGAAATGGTCGGGTGATCATACAACAAGATTTTGACAATCTGGAAGCTGAACTCTGAGAGTCTCATACTCAAATTGCTAAACTTCAAAGAAAGCAAATGGGAAATAACAGCAAGATTGCTCTGGCTCGCTTCAGGATTGCTAATCTAGAACAAATCATCGAAGATATCCAGGCTCGTCACCAAGCAGACAAGGAAAGTCTTCTGAATGCAATCTATGAACTCAAGAACAGCCAGGAAGGACCATCAGACTACTAGATTAGATACTAGTTATAGCTTTTGATAGAACCTAGCCACGGGATGTGTGGTATAAATAACAACACTTGTCAAATTTTGACTATGTACAGTACAAAGGCAAGTCGTTCATGATATAATATAATGGTGATCCCGTTTTATATTCATCCTATGTTCTATATTACATCTCCGTCTTCATCATTATGAATCATACCGTGACTTCTAAATAAATCATAGATACTTATTTGATATGAATTATCTATGAATTATCTATGATATCACTATTGTGACAATGTTTATTTTTGAACCTTACGCATTTTAAGGAAAGAATTGTGATATCATTCTTATTATGTGTTGTCTTATGTTGATAGAATGCCTCCCAAAAGGACATCAACATCTGAAGCACCAGCCATGACTCAAGCTGCCATCAGGAAACTAGTTGCTGATAGTGTTACCGCAGCTCTAGAAGCACAAGCCGCTAACATGGCAAATACTGATAATACCACCAGACCAAGAGAAGCTCCTGTAGCAAGAAAGTGTAGCTACAAAGAGTTCATGAGCTTCCAACCTATCAACTTCAAAGGTACGGAAGGCGCTGTTGGTCTTATCCGCTGGTTTGAGCGAACTGAATCAGTGTTTTCCTATAGCAACTGTACCAAAGACTGTAAGGCGAAGTTTGTTAATGGTACTTTAACTGAAGAAGCTCTATCCTGGTGGAATTCTTTTCCCAGCCTATTGGGATAGAAAAAGCTTACAAGATTACCTGGGTTGAATTCAAGATGCTTCTGATAAAGAAGTACTGTCCCCGAACTAAAGTCCAGAAGATGGAAGACGAATTTTACCATCTGACTGTAAAGGGGAATGATCTTAAGACATATGTGATAAGATTCCGGGAATTGGCAACCTTATGTCCTACTATGGTGCCAGATTCTGAGAAAATGATGGAAGTTTTCATCGGTGGATTGCCTCGAAGTATTGAAGGGAATGTTACCGCCTCTAAACCTCAAACTCTAGAGGAAGCCATTAACATAGCCCAAAGGCTAATGGATCAGGTAACAAAGCACACTCCGGTGCAAGTATCAAGTGATCACAAACGAAAGTTTGACGACAGAAGAACTTTCAATAACAACAACTACCGTAACACTAACACCAACAACTGCTACAATAATCACCAACCACAACAGAACATAAGACAAGAAACCTTTGGGTCTTATGTTGTCACTCCAACTGAAAACAATGGGTATACTGGAAACCATCCATTGTGTAAGAAATGCACTTTGCATCACACAGGACCTTGCACTGTTAAGTGTAATACTTGCAACAAGGTGGGCCATCTAACCAAGAACTGCAGAAACAAAGGGCCAGCCACTGGAAGTAATCTGCTACTAGTGACAGTTACTTGTCATGCCTGTGGAGAGAAAGGGCATTATGCAAATCAGTGCCGAAAGACCACCAACAACAATGCCCAGGGAAGAGCCTACATGCTAAGGGATAGGAATGCTCACCAAGACCCGAACGTAGTCACAGGTATGTTCCTTCTAAACCAACATCTAGCTAGAGTATTATTTGATTCTAGAGCCGATAAAAGCTTCGTATCCATATCTCTTGCCTCTAAGCTAAATATTCCACCCATTACAATAGATACCTTTTACAATATCGAAATGGCTGACGGAAACCTAGTAAGCACAAACACCGTTATTCAGGGTGCAACTCTGACTTTGTTAAACCAACCTTTCGAAATTGATCTTATGCCGATCAAACTCGGTAGTTTTGACGTCGTCATTGGTATGGATTGGTTATCCAAGTATCATGCTAGAATTATTTGTGACGAGAAAGTCATCCACATCCCAATCAACGGTGAAACTTTGATCATCCGAGGTGATCGAAGTAAAACTTGACTAAGCCTCATATCCTGTATAAAAACCGAAAGGTATATATCCCAAGGTTGTCAAGTTTTCGTAATCCAAGTAATGGAAAAGAAGTCAGCCGAGAAAAGACTAGAAGATATCCTACTAGTTAGAGAATTCTCAAAATTTTTTCCTGAAGATCTACCTGGCCTTCCTCCCGTTCACCAAGTAGAATTCCAAATCGATCTAATTCCAGGAGCGGTACCAGTAGCCCGAGCACCCTATAGATTAGCTCCTTCAAAAATGCAAGAACTATCTAACCAACTTCAAAAGTTAGCAGAACATTGGCTTGTTTTACTATTGGACACAGTGTTTTTTCTAAGTGTTTTCAAAGTGTTTACAAAGTGTCTATGCTATCCAATTACAGCCTGAATATTATTGCTAAAGTTACCTTTTTACGTGAAGTCCCTATTTATTCATGAACGTTAATTGCTATTGTGTAAGCAGCGATGTGTGGATAGAATCTATCGGGGACTGACAATCCCCACCTTGCCTTGGTCACTCAGTTTGATCAAGTTGCATTAAACATTGAGAGGTGTGTTTAGGATGTTTGGAGCATGCATTCATAATATTTCTGATTGGTGGCACAAATCTAGTTAAGGCTTGGGGTCATGGCTTAGTGCAATATAAAGTTTGGGACTACGGTATGTGTTTCAGAGTCTACTATTACTTTGATCTTTGTGGTCCACCATTTTTACTGATAAACCTATGATTTCACTCAACTTTGTGTTGCTTTAGGCATGTAATTTTCAGGTCCTAGGGTATGAATATTAGAGGGAGGAGCCGTGGCGGTTATCAATGAAGACGGATTCTATGTTTATCTATATTTCAATGGCAACTTTTATTTTCTTTAAAAACTTAAAGTCATCTTTTGGGATTATGAAGTGTTGTTTAATTAAATATTTACTGAAATGTTTATGGGACTTTTAATACTTTCTTGGGACCTAATGTAGGAATCTCTGATATTTTGCTATATGCATAGATCGAATGAATCTTATCTTAAAAACGTATTACGTCCTTAAGGTCGTTTCTCTAATATCTTGATTGTTGAGGACTGTTGAACGTAGCAACCCCATTGTTACCATTCAGCTAGCATACCTGATTTTGCGGGTGTTACTCACGTCTTCTGATTGAATCTTTGAAAGACTGCATAGAACAAAGCTAGGAAGGACCATCAGGACTTACTGATTAGATAATAGTTATTGCCTTTGATAGAACCATGCCATGGATGTGTGGTATAGAATAACAACTCTGGTCAAATTTTAATCTATGTACAGTAATCAAAGGCAAGTCGTCATGGTTATAATATAATGGTGTGATCAGTTTTATATTCATTCTTGTGTCCTATATTTCATATCCGTCTTTCATCATTATGATCTTACCATGACCACCAGAAAATAAATAATAAGTTAGATGCTTGTTAGATAATTTCATTATCAAAAATAAGTTTCTATGATATAAACCCTATGGTGACAAGGTTTCCTTTTGAACACTTTACTCATTTTAAGGAAAGAATTGTGATGTCATTCTTATTACATGTTGTCTTATGTTGATAGAATACCTCCTAAAAGGACGTCAACATTTGAAGCACCAGCCATGACTCAGGCTGCCATCAAGAAACTAGTTGCTGATAGTGTTTCCGCAGCTCTGGGACAAGCACATAGCGGCTAAACATGGCAAATACTGATTACTACCACCAGACCAGAGAAGCTCCAATAGCAGAATGTTAGATACAAAGAGTTTTTGAATGTGCCAACCTATCAACTTCAAAAGGTACGAAAGGCGCTGTTGGTCTTATCCGCTGGTTTGGGCGAACTGAATCAGTGTTTTCCCGTAGCAACTGTACCGAAGACTGCAAGGTGAAGTTTTCTACTGGTACTTTAACTAAAGAAGCTATATCCTGGTGGAATTCTTTTGCCCAACCTATTGGGATAGAAGAAGCTTACAAGATTACCTGGGTTGAATTCAAAAAGCTTTTAATAAAGAAGTATTGTCCTCGAACTAAGGTCCAAAAGATGGAAGACGAATTTTACCATCTTACAGTGAAGGGGAATGATCTCAAGGCATATGTGAGAAGATTCCAGGAATTGGCAACCTTGTGTCCCACTATGGTGTCAGATTCTAAGAAAATGATGGAAGTTTTCATCGGGGGTTTGCCTCGAAGTATTCAAGGGAATGTTACCGCCTCTAAACCTCAAACTCTAAAGGAAGCCATTAACATAGCCCAGAGGCTACTGGATCAGGTAACAAAGCACACCCCGGTGCAAGTATCAAGTGATCACAAACAAAAGTTTGACGACAGAAGAACTTTCAACAACAACAACTATCGTAACACCAACACCAACAACCACTACAATAATCACCAACAACAACAAAATAGAAGACGGGAAACCTTCAGGTCTTATGCTGTCACTCTAACTGAAAACAATGGGTATATTAGAAATCGTCCCTTATGTAAGAAATGCACTTTGCATCATACATGACCTTGCACTGTTAAGTGTAATACTTGTAACAAGGTAGGCCATCTGACCAAGAACTGCAAAAACAATTGGGTCTGCCACTGGAAGCTAATCTGCTACCAGTGAAAGTTACTTGTCATGATTTTGCCTGGTTGGGGAGAGAAAGGGATATTATGCAAAAATCAGTGACGAAAGGACCACATTAACCAATGCTAGGGAAGGTGCCTACATGTCATGTTAAGGGAAGGGAATATGGCTCACCAAGACCCCGAATGTAGTCTCGGGTATGTTCCTTCTAAACCAAAATCTAGCATAGAGTATTATTTGATTTGGAGCTGATAAAAGTTTCGTGTCCATATCTATTGCCTCTAGTAATATTCCTCCTATTTTCAATAGATACCTTTTTCATTATCGAAATGGCTGATGAAAAACCTAGTAAGCCCAACACCGTTTTTCCAGGTGCAACTCTGATTTTTGTTAACACCGCAAACCTTTCGAAATGGATCTTTGTCCGATCACAAACCGGTAGTTTCGACGTCGTCTTGGTATGGCTTGGTTATCCAAGTATCATGCTAGGAATTATTTGTGACGAGAAGTCATCACTTCCCATCAACGGTGTTGTATGAAACTTTGGATCATTCCGAGTATGATCCCAAAGTAAAACCCGACTAAATCTCATATCCTGTATAAAAACTGAAAGATATATATCCCAAGGTTGTCAAGTTTTTGTAATCCAAGTAATGGAAAAGAAGTCAGACGAGAAAAGACTAGAAGATATTCCCAGTAGTCAGAGAATTCCAGATGTTTTTCCTGAAGTCTACCTGGCCTTCCTCACTTTCGCCAGAGTAGAATTCCCAAATTCGAATCTAATTCCAAGGAGCAGGGCACCTGTAGCCCGTAGCACTGATAGATTAGCTCCTTCAGAAATGCAGGAACTATTCTAACAACTTTAAGAGTTAGCAGACCGATGGTTTTCTTCTGACAAAGTACTTCACCCATGGGGAGATCTGTCTTATTTGTTAAAAAGAAGACGGATCTTGTGATCAGAAATATGTATCGATTAGGGAAGTTGTATAAAATTATCCGTAAAGAGTAGTTACCCTTACTCAGGATTGTGACTTTTTTAAACAACTTTAAGGTATTGAGGGTCGACTCGAAGATTGACTAAGATCAGGGGCTTCATCAAATCTTGAAGTCAGGGATGAAGTATTCCCTCGAAGAACTGAGAGTAAGGGATGAAGATATTCCCAAGAGTGCTTTTAGAACAAGATACATACATTATGAATTTCAAGTAATAACATTTGGTTTAACTAACACACCTGCTGTATTCATGGATCTCATGAACCGTGTGTGTAAACCATACTTGGACAAATTCGTAATAGTGTTCATCGATGATATTCTCATCTACTCTCGTAACAAGGAAGAGCATGCAAATCATTTGAGAATAATCCTAGAATTACTCAAGAAAGAGAAGTTGTATGCCAAGTTCTCCAAGTGTGATTTCTGGATTTGTATCGTGCAATTTCTTGGATACTTAATTAATAATCAAGGACTTCATGTTGACCCCGCCAAGATTGAAGCAGTTAAGAATTAGACATCTTTTACTACACCCACAGAAATACATCAATTCTTAGGACTCGCCGGTTATTATCAGAGATTTATCAAAGATTTCTTAAAGATTGCAAAGTCTTTGACTGAATTTACCCAGAAAAACAAGAAGTATATTTGGGGTGAAGACTATGAGATAACTTTTCAACTACTTAAACAGAAGCTATGTGAAGCTCCAATCTTAGTATTACCAGAAGGAAATGATGATTTTGTTGTTTACTGTGATGCATCCCATCAAGGCCTGGGAGCGGTGTTAATGCAAAGAGAGAAGGTTATTGCATATGCATCCCGACAACTTAAGCCTAATGAAGAAAACTATACCACTCATGATCTCGAATTAGGAGCAGTAGTGTTCGCTCTTAAAATTT
>BQNB010023224.1:21313-62055 GCA_026074375.1 Tanacetum coccineum | reverse complement strand
CAACGCGTTCAGATCCCCTGACACCCGTTCCCGAAGAATGGCTATCAGTGCCATTCCTAGTTGCGTCACGTGCGGCCAGTTGGGCATTGGTGACCGTAGTGGTTGTGGTTACTGTTGGGGATGGTGTTGTTGTTGTGGCCCGTGTTGACCTTGTGGCTCTTTTTGGTGCCATTTTCTTCAATCACAAGAAAATACAATACCCGTTAGATTTCAATACAATCATAACGTGACATAACATATCCATGATAAATAAAGTGAGATCACATCACACAGTGAAACATATAACCAACACAAGATCGACATAACATAATACATCCATTCCATATATAACCTGGAAATATACATGATCTGTTTGGTACAAAATGATTCCCTATCGCTAGGTTACAAAATGAAAATCAACATAGAGCCCTACTAGCCGGGAGTTACCCGTAATACTTAGTAGGCTATACAAGATAGCTAATCAATATAAAAAAACTATACAGGATAGCTAACCAAAACAAAAGATCTATACCGCCTGCTAGCTGGGAGTAACCCATAAAACTTAACAGACTGCGGAACGCTACCAAGTGTCCTCCAATGTGTGTCAAACGCGTGCTCCACGCCTCCAGGGCTGGTACGCAGTGATATGCTAAACAGCCACATCATCTGCAGCCTGGACGCTGCCCCCCCCAACTCGTGGGCGATGCACACCTCAGTCTCCTAATACTGTAACTCGTGCCTCAAATGGCCCTGCAGTGAGCTCCAAACCTAGCCAAGGCGCTGACGGTGTCGCATACTCTCTTGCTCGATAAGCAAGTCTCTCTTCACCTCAATACCTCAATCTCATCTCTCACAGCTGCACATCCTTCTGGGCATCGGAGATGTCCGTGAGTGAAACACTGAACTCGCTCTCTACTAGGCAAACATCTACCCTGGTAACGACCCTCCCTGTTGACCATACTCTAAGTGCGGTCCATCATCCTCCTCTCAACTATCTCGAAACTGGGTCTCCATAGTGTCATACATGACTGGTAATCTCACTATGGGCCATAGTGGGTCCCCGGACTGTCGGTTCGCAACGCAGCATCAGTATAAAACTCTCTCCAATCTCACACCGCAGGTCTGGGAGTAATAAGTTAGTAGTCTCTCTGAGGCGGTGTGTCAGCCTCAGGAATATCAGCTCTGCGGCTAGTAGATGGTGCAGGTAGTAGTATAGGTAACAATGATGGTGTCCCTGATGGGTGTAGTGAATGATAGAAGGATGATGCTACATCTCTCATCTCAGCCGCGAGTGCCTCCTATGACTTAAGGTTCAGAATACGTAAGAAAGAAACAAAGGATGATGGTAGTTAGAGTGTAGGTGCCTCATCCTCGAGCCAGCGCACTAAGTCTCAGGATGTTCAGGCTCCGGAATGTACACTGGTACATGATCCTCCAGCTCCATAGGATCAGGTATATACTCTGGAGAACGTGGTGCCTGCTCCAACAACTGTTGGGCAACCTCCTCGTAAGGATCCTCAGAGTGACAATATCCAAACCAAGATCGTGCCTCAAGTGAATATAAGTATAGGTAACGGCAGAATCCAGCTGACATGACTACTAGTACCACAGAAAAAGGCCTTATATAATTATTATATAAGACTCTTATAGCAATATACATTTATATCATAACATGTATATCAATTATGAATGCATCTAGTCCAACCAACTAATGCAACAAGTAGTGTATGCATGAATGTATGCACATATGTATGTCCCGTGTAAACAAAGGGGTTTGAATACTCTTTTGAAAACGGTTATAGTCCAGCAAAAACATTTGACCTGGTTCTCTATAACCTTGGCTCTTGATACCAATCTGTAACACCCCCAAATTGGGTCACAGCGGAATAAGGGTCCGGGGCGTGTTACTTCTCAGATCAATAACACAAGATGTATATAGAACGACCAAAAAGTCGTTTAAAAACTGATACATTGGATTTAACAAAGTATTTGTTACATAAGCCGAAGCTTCACTTGTCCACTTGTTCAAAGTGCAAAGATTTCTAGCCCATACAGTTATACAAAATGTAATGCGACAAAATCTTTAATGCATGATATCCCAATCAAAACCACCAATGTATCCCTTGCACCTCGTGCTTACTGATCCCCTGAAAAACATTGCTTTAAAACGTCAACAATAATGTTGGTGAATTCATAGGTTTGATAAATCATATATTGTAGGACCACAAGATTTCCCAAGTGTATGATAATGCAACAGATGCAGACATCATATAAATGTAATTACGTATTGCTCTACATCTCATGACAACTGAAGCTGATGTGTATGAAAAACCAATTAATGCCTACATTGCCCGTTAGTGAGGTTCAATAACCCAGCACATCCTATAGTCGACAAATGGGAATACGTTCGTTTGCCCAGTGATAGCTAAACCACCCTAACGGGTTGGTCAACCCCAATAGATCTATTCATAACATTCGCCGCCACACTAGTTCATAAATTGACATGTTCATGATAATGGGCCTCATATTGGGTTATCGCTACATAGCAACACAACTCATAACATGAAACTTACCCACATTGGTCCAGTTTGTAAACATTTCATGTTTCTCAACCCCTAAAACTTTGTAAAACAGAAAGCATGTAAAACTGGGGCTATGAACTTCACCTTGAGTGAGCAAAAGCCAAGATGTATCACAAATATGTGATCAACGCAAATCGTCGAATGCAACCTAATTATAATTTAATGTCTATAAGTACTAATCACATTGAGTAATCTCTACCATGCATAAGTCTATTTAGCTAATCACCATCTAATTGTTTGAGTGAAAACATATTTATAATTGAAAACATTTATAAATATCTGAATAATGTAATTATAGTTATTCCTGGTAGGGTATTAGTTACTCCTGGTAGTGTTATTACTACTGGTAGTATATTAGTTACTCCTGGTAGTGTTATTACTACTGGTAGTATATTAGTTACTCCTGGTAGTGTTATTACTACTAGTAGTATATTAGTACTCCTGGTAGTGTTATTACTACTGGTAGTATAATTATTACGCCTGGTAGTGTGTAATTACTACTATAGTATATTAGTTTACTCCTGGTAAGTGTTATTACTATTCTTGGTATGTATATTAGTTACTCCAGGTAGTGTTATTACTACTGTATTATATATTTACTCCAGGTAAGTCTTATACTACTAGGTAAAGTATATTATTTACTACTCTCTGGTAGTGTTATTACTACGGGTAGTAATATCTAAGTTGACCCCTGGACTATAATGACCCACACATTACATTTTCATGACTCGGGTTCTAAAAAGAATTTATGCGAAACGATATTTTGAACAACTTTCCAGTTCTGTCCGAGACCCGAACTCGAACCGAAAATGGGCGAAAAAGCTCTTCGCATCAGATCTGATGCATTGTATTAAATTACCAAAAAGCCCAATTTTGCCCGCCTTACGACCCGATAAATCACTACAGCTTTTAGACTTAAAGAAACCTCTCGAGAAGTAAAAAACGACCTTCCGAACTGACTTTTCATGTGTTCGGACCGAAGCCGAAACGGACTCTAAAGTGCCGCAAATACTATTCTTAAAATTTTGACAAGAAACCACTAACTAAAACAAATCTGGAGTTTTTATACCTCGAATATATACCTCGTTTTCGCTCTAAAACTTTTTTGTTATGAGAATCCTTTAACAAGTTTCTTACCTTTTCGGAATCGTCGTGAATCATACTACTTTATAAAAATATAAAATAATGTGTTATATATACGAATTTTGGACAGAATCTTTGAGTGACCTTGTTGAATCCATTTTTAACATTGCTTTTATACCTTACTAACTGTGTATTGTAGTTAATCATTTTATACACCAACTTACTATGGTACAATTACTTTCTCACCCTATTAACATATTTAGCAATATCTTCAACATATATATAGTGTGCAAAATGATCATTACAAGTAAAAACTCATTTTTACATGTTAAAAATCCTACATGGTGATTCAAGCTACAATAGAACTAACATATGCATAAAATGAATATTGAAAGAACATAAAGGGTTCTAGATGACCTTATGGTGTGTAATGATAATGATCAATGTAATCTAAACCCTTGTTTATATAAAAATCCAAAGCTTGCACCCAAGAAAATCCTAGTTTTCTTAAATAAACCCTAGCTTCCTTTTCACTTGATTAATACTTAAAAAGCTATCCAATGCTTGAAAACCTTAGAATATCTTAGGATGGATGGTTATAAGTGGGTATGGGCTGTAGAAAAATTGCTATGGAGTTTAGTGGTGTGGGTTTGTATGCCGTAGCATAAAGAATGAAAAGAAGGATATGTTTTGTTGATTTTGCTAAGTGTTAAGTGTTATCTATGTGTTCTTTACTTGCATGCATGTAATATGTACATAAGAAAGGTGGTCAAAGATGTAATAGAAGTCTTGGGACAAAAGGGAGGGTCTTAAGGAAAGACCATGGTCAAAGTGAGACAAGCTAAAGCTAGGTATTAATGAGTTATGTTGTACATTTGACCAAAGTGTGTAAAATTTGCATTTTCCTATCATACATATATATGTATGCCGTATGATATGATGAGGGAGGGAGTATATGTTTCATTTTTATCTTAGCTAGCTTACTTGCATGAATTTATACTAGTTACAACTTGTATAAATTACATAAAGATGTGTTTACTTGCAATTACTTGCATATTGTTTCATTACTAGTGTAAAAGGTGTAAGCATCATTTATTTAGCTAAATTTTAAATAATCTTTAGCTATTGGGTATAATCGAGGGCATTTGTTGAAGCATTAATAAATTAACGTGCTTCCGGTTACGCTTAAACGTACATTTATCGATAAACGTATTTAACTTACGTAACCAATAAAGTAAATGAACGACGACCATAATTATCATTAAAATATTTATATAACACATGATTGATGTAAATGTTTGATGGTTTGATGCCCGTTTACATTAAATGATAATATTTGGCGTACGCGATTTAACCTATCGCTTATTATTTAAAGTAAACACGTACATTACAAACAGTACATTGCGGATTTATCGACGTCGTCAATGACTGAAAAACGCAGGGTGTTATACATGAGTTCATGCATGATCATTTGGATATAATATGAATCTAGGAGCAGGTATGATCGTAAGAAACCTGAGTTTGAACTTGAAGAATCAAAAATGGAGTCGAATGGGTCGTTTCGGGTTGAATGCACTCGTACGCCTAGAAATTCCTTCTTTGGGGCTTCAAATCTTCAACAATCCTCTTGATTATTTCCCTTGGATCTTCTTAGAAACTTATAGAACAGAGATTTACTGCTATGGTGGGTTATAGAAAGAAGAAGTGGGGGATGAGTTAGAATGAAGTATGTGAATGGCTATTTATAGCCTAAATGAGTCTTGGTGACCAAGGTGAAGGGCTGAGGTAGTATGGTTATGATCTAGCTATGTTGTAAGGTCTAGGGAGGTGATATGGAGGTCTATGGTAGTAGCTAGGCCAAGGTGGAAGGTGGTTTGTGGTGTTCTTGGCCACGGCTGCCTTAACCTCCAAGGGAGGTGATGTAGCTTGAATTTTAACCATGGAAATGTATCAAGGTGCTTGTAAGCTGCTTTAGTGACATGTGGGTGATTCACCATGGTGCTTGGTTGCAAGAGGATTTGTCAAAATGGGTTAAAATGTAAATAATAAGGTCGCGGGTTTGCTAGGGCTTGTTAGGGCTCGAATTGAGTTTTTAAGCTTGCATTTCGTGTACTCTTGTGATATAATGATAGGTATATGTTCATAAGACTTGTATTAAGGATTATTAACAAGAATTGATAGGTCGTTCGGGTTTAAAATGGGCGAAAATGAGTAAAATAGGTCACGGGTTCATATGGTACGGGTTTAGGGTTTTCTTGGTTCTTTTTCGTGTACATTGGAGAGATAAGGGTGGATTAATGATCTTAAGGATTTTATTAAGAGCTTATATCACAATTTGGTTAATGGTTCGTGATCAAAATGGGTGAAAATGAGTAAACGGGTCGTGTTTTGCAATTAGGGTTGAGTTGGGGGTTCTTGTTTAATTCTCGTCCATTGTTGTTATAATGATGAAATGATGATGGAATGTGATTTGTAATGTTGTAATTTATGTATTTACAACTTATTTGAGTAATGGTTTGGGTTTACAATGAATAAAAATAAAGAAACGGGTCATGGTTTGGTATTTAGCTCGGGTTAGGGTTTCTAGGTTTCATTTCATGAAATCTTATGAAATGAGAATTATTATAGAATGTAAATGAGTGCATGACTTTCTTGTAACTTGTACTTTATTAGTTTGTACAAGTTTCTTAGGAAAACGGAGGTAAAATGGCTATTCTGAATATCGTGCATTAATGACTTATACATTGTGCTTAAAAGGACTTGTACCTTATTTTATGAGGGAAAGTATATTTAAATAAGATGTTATATTACTTGTACTTGTGCTTTAGTAGCTTGTGCAATTCACTTAGATATTAACTGACACGAATTAGTGGTGTTAGATGGTATATACGATAACAGTTTAAAGCCTGTATTGATATGACGTTGCAAATGGTACATTATATAAGTAATGTTCTTTGTAAAAATGATATTAAGATATTAAATTGATATGTTATAATGTTTGCTTGACATATATGTAGATAGGATTGCCATAGGTAGGTTGCGTGAGCTCGTTTAAATAACAAATTTAGTTATGCAAGTTGCGTTTGCATATTGAGATATTAGGTAAGGTAAGTAATGTAATAAAAGCGAAAAATTTCCCTAAAAAAAGGAGGGTTCATAATATAATAGGATACAAGTACATTGCTCTACTAACTTAATAGATGAATACTTACATTGATGAAAATTTACGGGTTGTTATAGTCCCCCATCCTTACAGAAATCTCGTCCCGAGATTTAATTGGATTTTGAAGTGATGTTTGAAAACAGATGAGGATATTTGGCACGAATTTCATCTTCGCGTTCTAATGTAAATTCTGGTCCTCTTTTAGAGTTCCATCACACTTTGACTATAGCAATACAACTTCGTTTTAGTTGCTTGATTTCACGATCTATAATTTCCACTAGTTCTTCTACAAAGTTGAGTTTGTTGTTGAATTAAAGTTCTTTCATTGGAATGATGAGACATTCATCGGATAGGCATTTCTTGAGATTAGAAACGTGGAAAGTATTGTGGACATTACTAAGCTCTTCAGGAAGCTCTAGTTTGTATGCCACTGGACCAATCCGTTCAAGGATTTTGAATGGTCCAATGTATCGAGGATTAAGCTTTCCTCATTTTCCAAATCGAAAGATACCTTTATGAGGGGATACTTTTAACATAACACGATTGCCAATTTGAAATTCTAAAGGATTTTGCCTTACATTGGCGTAACTTCTTTGCCGATCTCTTGCAGCTTGCAAGCGTTGAGGAATTTGCACGATCTTTCAGTAGTTTCATGAATTATTTATGGTCCCGTGAGTTGAACATCTCCAACTTTGGCCCAGCAAACAGGTGATCTGCACTTTCGACCATAAAGTGCTTCGAATGGTGCTAGCCTTGATACTGGCATGATTAACGTTATTGTAGGAAAAATTCTATCATGGATAATGTTTAATATACCACGATCCTTCCCGAAATCTATGACACAATATAATCTAGATAGCATGTCTTCGAGTGTTTGGATGGTTCTTTCACTTTGTCCATCGGTTTTAGGATGATATGTTGTACTCATGTCTAATTGAGTACCCAAAGCAATTTGTAATGATTGCCAGAATCTGGATGTGAAATGACTGTCACGATCCGAGATAATGGAGTTTGGCACGCCATGATCAATGAGACTATTGTCTTTGATGATAAACTTTTAAGCAGTTTCTACTATCCTTCGCTCGAGTGGGTATGAAATGTGCATATAGAACTGACATAATCTTCAATTACAACATCTTCCACACTGAATTCCTGAGTTCCAACCTCTTCCACAATGGGTACTTGAGTACTAACCTCTGCCACAATGGGTTCTTGAGTACTAACCTCTGCCACAATGGGTTCTTGAATGCTAACCTCTGCCAAAATGGGTTCCTGAGTTCTACCAACATCTGGTTCCTCAAACACAAGGAGCTCAGATTGTGTTTCAACTTGGGAAACATTTAGGTTTACATTTAGTTCCTCATTTAAGTTCAAGTCCAAGTCATCAAATCCAAATGACTCATCATGACTTAACCCAGAACTGTCCACACCACTCCCCGCAACATCAGCAAAACTTGCCTCTCCATCCAATTCTGTTTCATCAAATGATAATTGCCTCATCACATCATCTATAACCTGACTAGCAGTTGCTTGTTGTGAGACAAAACTCAGGTTTATGTCACTAAACTATGATTGTATTATGGGGAGAACATGGATTTATGTGTCAACTCCCTGTACACCACTCAACTGTGAATATGTGATGACAGACTCATCAGTAGGAGGGGTTAAAATACAATCAGCTTGTGGTAAAGAGCTAGGTGTGATAGAGTCACAAACAGGTTTTTTAGGTGTTTCACTAGACTCATGCCAGGTCAACAACAACATTTTTCAATTATGTTTGCTGCAATGCTACCAGCATGCTCATTATTAATCTCTTCTAATGTTGCCCTAAACCGCGGTGCCCTAAGGTAAGAGTCTAAAGCGGTAACACCATGTTTTATATACACCTCAATCAACATAAAGCATCTAACAAGGGTAGCCAGGCAACAAACATCCTCCTCGCAAGCCAAAGAAGACAAACCCTTCATCTAGACTGGTGAGTGGTCTAAGATAATTTAAAACATGGGCTCAGATTTACCTGTGTAACCTAATTTAAGAACCATCATGTTCAACGCAATCGCAGTAAACAAATCGATATCCACCATATCAAATATATCGATACGACCACTGACATACATTCAGCCTAGATAGCTTTGAAAATTTTCACCGTGATGTATTCGAATCGAAAACATATTGGGTGCATTATCTGAAAATCAAAATCAAAACCTAACTTCATAAATCGAAATTAAAAAACTTCATAAATCCACGATAGAAAAAGTAAAGAACACTACCATTTGTAAATAAATTGAACTTTGAGTAAAGAGCGCTTCAAATCATTACCCATAAGTAGATTCGTAGTGTTCTATGAGTTGCTCGGTGGTGCTCGTCCCACTAGACGACGGAGCGAAGCTTCCCAACCCGTGAGTTCCCACTAACACCCATTGCATGTGGTGTAATGTGATCGAGAAAGAAATAGACTGTAGGTATGGTTGTGTGAGTGATTTGTGGAGAGTTGGAATATGATTCGTGCAGAAAAACTTGCGAAAATGATAGGGATTAGAGGTGTAATGAGTTGAATAGTATAAAGTAATAGTATGCTGGAAGTGGAAGGGAGTGTACACGTGTATACAAAAAAAAATTATAGTTAGGGACCAACGGTGCACTATACTACTTTTTATGCGAAATTACAATAATACCCATCACTAACGAATCGACTTAACGATCGTTCATCCCTTGGGACCAAACACGTACCAAAAAACCACTTTGGGACCATTTTCCACCTATTTTCAAAACGGGACAGAAATCCGCAAACGGTGTTTACCTTTGTGAACCAACAAGTGGTAATTTACCCTAGAAAATATTTAAAATAACTAATATTTTTTGTTCTTGTGGTTTACATGTATTTTTATTTTGAGTTAACAACAATTTTGTACCTTAGTTGTGTTATCGGTTACAACGATTTTGTTTAATAGTTTAAAATGTAATGATCCGATCCAGATTTTAGTTGACCGTAACACTTTTGGTTCATTTCAACAACAACCGAAACGGTATGACTTCTGTTGACTGTTAAAAAGTGAGGATATGTTATCTTTTCACAGTATAACACAACAAACAACACGATTTTGAACTTCTCACACATTACGTTCTGAGTTCATCTATCCTCAATTAGATTTCTCTTTCCTTTTTTATCACTTTTTTGTCTCTCTAAAACAATTCTCAAGTGGTATTTATTGATTCTCTATTATCCCCATTAAACCCAAATTTTCACAATCACTTATAATCACAGCCTCCAATAGTCCAAACCTCAATCCTTTCCAAAAATATGTTCCTCCTTCATCCTACACTCTATGAAGGAATCGGCATCCCTCTTAGAAAATGGCCCACACCCTCTCTAGCCTAATCGAAATAAAACTCTATACCGATCAACCTAACCCAAGTCAACCTAACGCATGAATCAATACTCGCCTATGTAGACCATGTGTACAATCAAGAACAACGGCAACAATCATTTTTAGTCGGTTAGTATTCAAAGAAAAATGGCAAAACCTGTGTAAAGATGTAGTGAAGTCGAACAAGAACAGCAACAACACCAATTGTAGTGGGTTTTTAAATCAAATGAACAAAATTCTGATAAATCACATAGAACAAATAAAAAAATAGATCGTGTAGTCTCCATTTAGGGACCTTTAACGATCAAAAAAAAGACCAACGGAAAAAACCCGAAGCAAGTTTTTGATTACAAGAATTGTAATTGGTTTGTATTAAATATCTATAAGGTTTCTACAATAGGTAGTTATGTGAATAATGTTTTTGGGTTTGAATCCTAGCTGCCACCACCTATTTTAAGACGCAAGTCGATTGCTTTCAACAATAACCACTTTGGTATCAGTTTTGGTGGAGTTCAACAATGGCCACTTTGTAAACTCTTTTATTGGGTTTTTCACATTTGTATTATTTTTTGTATTTCTTGGAAAATGTTAGGTTGTGTTTCAGTTGCGATTGTATTACGTGTATCACTTAATTGGGTTGCATTTGGATCTTTGTATATTTTGAAAGGGTGTATCAGTTTTTAGGAGATAGTACATCAGTTTTATTAGGTGATTTACTGTATCACTTTTTAGTAATAATAATAATAACTTTTATAATAAAATAAATAATGATAATAATTATTATAATAATAATAATTAATAAATAATGATAATTGATAATGATAATAAAATAATAATAATAATAATAATAGTAATAATAATAATAATAATAATAATAATAATAATAATAATAATAATAATGAATGAATGAAAGGGTATTTTAGTCATTGCACATCATTACCCAAGACAATTTTAGTCATTTCAAGTTTTTTTAACCAGTCAAACTAACACTATATAGACCAAAAGTGTTACATGTCAACCAAAACTGAATAGGATCCGTTAATTTTAAACTATTGGACCAAAACCGTTATGCCCGATAAACCACAAGGACCAAAAATATAATTAACTCATTTTATTTTTAGTCCAATTTTAAAAAAGGGAGATGATTTGCACACTTCATAATTTGATTGGCACTGGTTCGATGACAAATAGTCTATATATAATTAAATATATATCCTAAATATCTCAAATTAATTATAGTATAGGGAGTATCCTATTTGATAAGAAAATTGCTTAAGGAGAAACAATATTTTATCTCCTAGATGTCGTATCCCGACAAGAGGTAAATTTGAAAACCGCGAAGGTATTTTGTTTGATGCTCGAATATCAAATATTTTGAATTTTGATTCTATTTCTAATAATATAACAACTCAAAATTTTCATCAACCTAGCCTATTTTACTATGATCACAAATCTACGGGGAAATTTTTTGCTTTATTACATTACTTGCATCACCAATATCTCAATATGCAATGTAACTTGCATACCTAAAGTAGACGAGCTCACGCAACCTACCTATGGAAATATTGTCTTCATATATGTCAAGCAAACATTATAACATGTCAAGTCAATATCATCATATCCTTTTTACAAAGTACATTATTCATATAATGTACCATCTGCAACGTTATATCTAAACGGGCTTTAAACCGTTATCGTATACCTCTAAACCCTAATTCCATGAAGGGTTAATATCTAAATTGAATGTACAAGCTACTAAAGCATATGTACAAGTAATATAACATCTCATTTGAAATATAAACTCCCTCCAAATCAAAGTACAAGTCTTTAAAAGCTCAATATACAAGTCATTAAGCATGACCTCCAAAATAGCCGTTTTACCTCCGTTTTCATTCTAGTTTCTTCACCACCACTTTCGTCCAACTACTACACTTAATATACAATGTGTAAACCATAATTATTCTATTCATAAGCCTTCATACACATTTTTATACTCAAAACCCTAATTCAAAATCTAGAAACCCTAAACCGAGCTAGTTTCTAAACTGTGACCCGTTTCTTCGTTTTTATCAAATGTAAACCTAAACCAATACTCAAATAAGTTATAATAACTTATTTTACAACATTACTAATCATATAAAATCATCATTTCATCTCAATTATACCCGAATTAAATCCAAGAAATCCTAAAAGTGCCTTAATGAGAACTTTCAACCCGTTTACTCATTTTTACCCATTTTAAGCCCGAACCACCTATCAAATCTTGATTATAATCCTTAATACAAACCTTGTGATCATTAATCCATGCTTATAACACAAATGTACATGAATTATAAATAAGAAAACTCAATCCGAGCCCTAATGAACCCGCGACCCCTATTCTTGCAAAATGACCCATTTTTAAGACTTTCTTTTGCACCTAAGCACCTTGTGACTCAAGCACATGCTCCATAGCAGCTTACTCAGCAACTACATCAAATATCTTACCATTTCTTGGCTAGAAAATTGGCCACATCACCCCTTTGTCTCTCTTTGTACCCGCGGATACCACAAGGACTATCCACCACCTTCTAGTTAGTTTCTAGTGTACATGACTCATCTCATAGCTTCTACACATCACCTTCTAGCTCCTACACATGTCCTCACCTAGTCTCTTAGCACCCTTAGTCACCAAGTTCCAAAATTACTAGAAATAGGGGTGTTATGCCTGCTCCTACCCAGGTTCTATGATCTTCATACCTGCTCCTACACCCTTATGATGTTCATATGATCATACATAAACTCTTGTTAAAGTTTCATAACTCAATTCATGCTCATTTTCCATTTTGATCCAAAATCGTACACCCGAAACTCTAATTTTCTGTTTTTCTTAAAACTAAATGTTATAATGGTTAAATGTTGTTATAATCTATAATAGCATGCTTAAATAATGTTAAAATAACTACTTTATTGATTATTGAAGGAATTTGAACTTAAAACCCACGCGTTTACGATTTGAAACCCTAATTTGACCCATTTTGCTTCCTAGCTTAACGAATTGTTATTTTAAACTTACGTTGCGTTAAATCTTCTTATTTTAGCTTATATTAATAAGCTATAACCTCTAAATGTCATTTAGTAACTTAAAATAAGCTTGCATGGCATTTTGGACTTGTTTTACAAAAGTATTCTATGCAAGGGGTATATATCGTAACTTTCAGAAACTTATAACTAAAAGGGCTAAAAATGTCATTTTATCAAAGTTATAACTATATGGGTCTATTATTTCACTTTCCAAAGTACAAGGTTTAACTTTTATATCTTTTAAACTTAAAGGACTAAACTCGTAAAAGTGCAAACTTTGAGGGTATATTTTGCCATTTTTCATTCTTAAGGGTCTAAAATGTAACATTTTGAAAAAGTATAAAAATGTATTCAAAACATTACAAGAGATAACTTTAATTAACACTTGTCGTGCTTAACATTTCCAGATATTGATCAAAACGCTTAAAACCACTTATGTTATAACCATAATATCATTCATCATCAATGTGCCTTTATAAATCATGTCCCAGATCTCTATTGTACCACAACACTAGGGAGCTTCATATTAAGGAGTTTCATCTTGGTATTATGTTTTGATTGAGTTGTTGGGTTTACGATTTAAAGTGCCCTAGCTCCTCAAACGTTTACTGAATGACTTCTGAATTATGATGACCCGGACGATGATACAATAATTCTAAACTTTCCAATCAAAATCATAACTCTTGGAACCAAAATTCTAAAGTATAATCTTTATAAAGACTAGACATATTTACTTAGGTTACGTGACGTGGCTGTTTACTATCATTTTTCTATATTAACCTTCCCCGTTAAGATTGTGATAAGGTCGTCAGCTTTCATTTTGGAATATTTATTACAACTACCTATCAGGTGAAGTTCATAACCTCGCCTTTACTATTTACATGTTTTATAAACCCGCGATGGGGATACATGCTTGTTACAAACTCTTTTATATACTCATTTATCTTATAACAATGTGATTACTTTTCAAAGACTTAATGAGTTCATAATCTCACATACTTTATAAACCCGTGATACCTGCTGTAAACCATGAATGCAAGTGTTTACTAAACTATATGCTATCCTGATATATTATTGCCTAAGTACATGAAGATATCTATATGGGTAATATCTCCCAATATCTCTTTAATATCTATTTGGGTATTATCTCCCAATATCTCTTTAATATTTATTTGGGTAGTATCTCCCAATATCTCTTTAATATCTATTTGGGTAGTATCTCCCAATATCTCTTTAATATCTATTTGGGTAGTATCTCCCAATATCTCTTTAATATCTCTTTGGGTAATATCTCCCAATATCTCTTTAATTCATGAGTTTAGGGTAATACTACTATTCTCCACGATAATATTGTTCTCTATGATAATACTGTTCTCCATGATAATTATCCCTGCAATACCAATATTTCCATTATGATAACTTGTATTCAACTATTACATATCAAACCTATGAATTTCACTCAACCTTTGTGTTGACCCTTCTTTTTATGCATGTTTATCCAGGTAATTGAGCAACTTATGGCATGGAGTGGCATGGACTTGAAGATGGCTAAAACTTGTTATCATTCACATTGTATGTAACTAGATTTTGGGACCTGCCTTTGTAAAACTCTGATTTTAAATGAATGATAACGTATCTTTTGAACAACGTCTCTTTTAAGTCATTTTATATGATTATGATTGTTGTATCCATGAAGTAATACCCCAGATTAGCTTTCGCTGCTATATTTGTCAAAATGGGGGTGTTACAGATTGGTATCAGCGCCATGGTTATAGAGAACAAGGTCAAAACCTTAACTATAACCACTTTTCTTTTCTAGCCATCAAGGTCCTTCGTGCCACTACTTTCCCTAAATTGCGAAGATGCCACTACTTTTCCAAATAGTAATACATAACTACTATACTATTATATAAATAACTTATGTTATTTATTACTGGGTTGTTACAGTCATATCTTCATCCCCTCATTCTACTATCGCCCCATCTGATTCAAATACTGAGGATGCTTTTCCTCCATGAACATTCTAAACTATTTCCCAGTCTCACCGGGAAACATCTTTTCTAATTCTCTCAAGAAGATTTCACCACCTGAAAACACTAAGTCTTTTGTTGGATCACACATTCCATTATTTTCGTATCTATCTCTCGAAGTTTTAAATTCTAAAATTTTCTGTTATATTCTTCAATATCAAAGAATGATCATAAGTCCTTTTATTTTCATACCTTAACTTGTGATATGACTATATCATTTTATGGATTCTCATTCTGTGTTGTCTTATGTTGACAGAATGCCTCCCAAAAGGTCATCAACATCTGGATCCAGAGAAACACTGGATCCAGAGAAACTTTGACAATCCCAATAGGAGCACTGGATCCTGAGAAATTCCTGTAGCAAAAAGAGGAACCTACAAAGAATTCATAAATTGTCAACCTTTCTACTTCAATGGCACATAAGGAGCTGTTGACCTCATCCGCTGGTTTGAACATACTGAATCGGTGTTTTCTCGTAGCAAGTGTGCCGAGGAAGACAGAGTGACATTTGCTACCGGTACTTTAACCGATGATGCCATGTCCTGGTGGAATGCATACGCTCAACCTATTGGAATAGTTCAAGAAAATCAAATCACTTGGACCAAATTGAAAAGACTCTTAACCAATAAGTATTGCCCTCGAACTGAAGTCAAGAAAATAGAAGACGAATTTTACAACTTGGTTGTGAAAGGAAATGATCTTAAGACTTACAATAGGACATTCCAGGAATTAGCCGTCTTATGCCCAAATATGGTACCAAACGCCAAGAAACTTATGGAAGTCTTCATCAGCGGATTACCCAAAAGTATTGAAGGAAATGTTACTGCCTTGAAGCCTCAAACTTTGGAGGAAGCCATCAACATAGCCCAGAGGTTAATGGATCAGATAATAAAGTGCGATTCTGTGCAAGAAACCAATGATCATAAACAAAAGTTTGAAGATAAGAGAAATAACATCGACAACAACAATTACCCCAAATATCATAACAACAATAACCACTCCAACAATCGTAACAACGACAACTATCAAAATAACCACAACAATCACAACTGCAACAATGATTACCACCACTAGCAAAATAGAAGACAAGAAACTGTTAGGACTTATCCTGCCAAAAGATACCATGGAAACCTTCCTTTATGTACAAGATACATCCTGCATCACATAGGAGTTTGCACTATCAAGTGTCGGACTTGCAACAAAGTGGGTCATCTGACCAGAAACTGCAGAAATAAAAGATCAACCGCTAAAAACAACTCTTGAGGATACTCAGGTTCGCCACCAGTTACATATGATGGATCATCTGAAACCCACTTCATAAACTACAAACACCAAGCTACAATCCTTGTCATTCATTATTTTATCTAGAATCCTATCCCAAGACACGTAGCATAAGTATCAACACTCTTAGAGTTTCGGTGATGTAAGATATGTAAATTTATCCATGAAATAATAAAGGGATTATTTCATTTCATCTTTTTTACATTTTTTTGTTACTGGTAATATCAAAACTCGATGTCATTTGTCAATTCTATTATGTTCAACTCTGAATATTCCCCTCATACCTTTGAAACACTTATTATCAATGAAATACGACGAAAATGGGCATCATTGCAACTAATATCTCATTATTCTTCTCATTACCTTTTATAATTTTGAAAAATCATATCATCTCCTACACATTACCATTTCGATATCATCTTTTATGCTTAGGTAAGACGATTTATGATCATCTTATTGAAATGAATTAGGACGCTTCTTCATTTGAATAAGAAATTATAAATCTCCGAACTATGAATTTATAAATTCTCAGTTACAAGGATTTGGACGCTTCTCTTTTTAAGTGATAAATTATAAATAAGTAGGCTAAGTATATAGGATATGTACAAACAAATTCCTTTCAATCCGTTTGTACAAATAATTCCTTTTTTTCATCATTATTACCTTCATCATAATCGTTCATTCCAAAATTGTATACCACGTTTAGCAACTTCTTGCTAAATCATATATTCTTTGACATCTCTCCGGCATCCGACTAAATCTCGGGATGAGATTTATATAAGGGATGGAGACTATAACAACCCAAGAACTTTCATCAAATAAAAAATCAGCCTATTTTACTATGATCACAAATCTACGGGGAATTTTTTTGCTTTATTACCTTACTTGCATCACCAATATCTCAATATGCAATGTAACTTGCATACCTAAAGTAGACGAGCTCACGCAACCTACCTATGGAAATATTGTCTTCATATATGTCAAGCAAACATTATAACATGTCAAGTCAATATCATCATATCCTTTTTACAAAGTACATTATTCATATAATGTACCATCTGCAACGTTATATCTAAACGGGCTTTAAACCGTTATCGTATACCTCTAAACCCTAATTCCATGAAGGGTTAATATATAAATTGAATGTACAAGCTACTAAAGCATATGTACAAGTAATATAACATCTCATTTGAAATATAAACTCCCTCCAATTCAAAGTACAAGTCTTTAAAAGCTCAATATACAAGTCATTAAGCATGACCTCCAAAATAGCTGTTTTACCTCCCTTTTCATTTCTAGTTTCTTCACCACCAATTTTGTGCAACTACTACACTCAATATACAATGCTTAAAACCTAATTATTCTATTCATAAGCCTTCATACACATTTTTATACTCAAAACCCTAATTCAAAACCTAGAAACCCTAAACCAAGCTAGTTTCTAAACCGTGACCTGTTTCTTTGTTTTTATCCAATGTAAACTTAAACCAATACTCAAATAAGTTATAATAACTTATTTTACAACATTACTAATCATATAAAATCATCATTTCATCATTTCATCTCAATTATACCCGAATTAAATCCAAGAAACCCTAAAAGTGCCTTAATGAGAACTTTTAACCCGTTTACTCATTTTTACCCATTTTAAGCCTGAACCACCTATCAAATCTTGATTATAATCCTTAATACAAACCTTTTGATCATTAATCCATGCTTATAACACAAATGTACATGAATTATAAACAAGAAAACTCAATCCGAGCCCTAATGAACCCGCTACCCCTATTCTTGCAAAATGATCCATTTTTAAGACTTTCTTTTGCACCTAAGCACCTTGTGACTCACCCACATGCTCCATAGCAGATTAATCAGCAACTAAAACAAATATCTTACCATTTATTGGCTAGAAAATTGGCCACATCACCCCTTTGTCTCTCTTTGTACCTGCGGCTACCACAAGGACCATCCACCACCTACTAGTTAGTTTCTAGTGTACATGACTCATCTCATAGCTTCTACACATCACCCTCTAGCTTCCACACATGTCCTCACCTGGTATCTTAGCACCCTTAGTTACCAAGTTCCAAAATTACTATAAATAGGGGTGTTATGCCTCCATTTCAAATCATCCCCCACATCCTCCTCTATAACCCATTTCTAGTTGCAATCCTTTGCTCAAGAAGATCCTAAGAGGTCCTAAGAAATCTCAAGAACATAAGTGAAGCAAAAGAAACCAAGAAAAGAAGCCCGGGAGTCGTTATTCTAGTCGTACGAAGCTAAAAGTCCCGATTTCGGTTTTCAAGCTATAAGCTCAAACCCAGGTTATATGATCTTCATACCTGCTCCTACACCCTTATTATGTTCATATGATCATACATAAACTCTTGTTAAAGTTTCATAACTCAATTAATGCTCATTTTCCATTTTGATCCAAAACCGTACACCCGAAACCCTAATTTTATGTTTTTCTTAAAACTAAATGTTATAATTGTTAAATGTTGTTATAATCTATCCTAGCATGCTTAAATAATGTTAAAATAACTACTTTATTTATTATTGAAGGAATTTGAACTTAAAACCCGCGCGTTTACGTTTTGAAACCCTAATTTAACCCGTTTTGCTTCCTAGCTTAACGAATCATTATTTTAAACTTACGTTGCATTAAATATTCATATTTTAGCTTATATTAATAAGATATAACCTCCAAATGTCATTTAGAAACTTAAAATAAGCTTGCATGTCATTTTGGACTTGTTTTACAAAAGTATTCCATGCAAGGGGTATATATCGTAACTTTCAGAAACTTATAACTAAAAGGGCTAAAAATGTCATTTTATCAAAGTTATAACTATAGGGGTCTATTATGTCACTTTCCAAAGTTCAAGGTTTACTTTGTATATCTTTTAAACTTGAAGGACCAAACTCGTAAAAGTGCAAACTCTGAGGGTATATTTTGCCATTTTACATTCTCAAGTGTCTAAAATGTAACATTTTGAAAAAGTATAAAAATATATTCCAAACATTACAAGACATAACTTTAATTAACGCTTGTCGTGCTTAACATTTCCAGATATTGATCAAAACGCTTAAAACCACTTATGTTATAACCATAATATCATTCATCATCAATGTGCTTTTATAAATCATGTCCCGGATCTCTATTATACGACAACACTAGGGAGCTTCATATTAAAGAGTTTCATCTTGGTATTACGTTCTGACTGAATTGTTGGGTTTATGATTTAAAGTGCCCTAGCTCCTCAAACGTTTACTGAATGACTTCTGAATTATGATGGCCTGAACGGTGATATAATAATTCCAAACTTTCCAATCAAAATCATAACTCTTGGAACCAAAGTTCTAAAGTACAATCTTCCTAAAGACTTGACATATTTACTCAGGTTGCGTGACGTGGCTGTTTACTATCATTTTGCTATATCAATCTTCCCCGTAAAGATTGTGATAAGGTCGTTTAGCTTTCATTTTAGAATATTTATTACAACTACCTATCAGGTGAAGTTCATAACTTCGCCTTTACTATTTACATGTTTTATAAACCCGCGAGGGGGATACATGCTTGTTACAAACTCTTATATATACTTGTTTATCTTATAACAATGTGATTACTTTTCAAAGACTTAATTAGTTCATAATCTCACATACTTTATAAACCCGTGATACCTGCTGTAAACCATGAATGTAAGGGTTTACTAAACTATATGCTATCCTGATATATTATTGCCTAAGTACATGAAGATATCTCTTTGGGTAATATCTCCCAATATCTCTTTAATTCATGAGTTTAGGGTAATACTACTATTCTCCACGATAATATTGTTCTCTATGATAATACTGTTCTCCATGATAATTATCCCTGCAATACCAATATTTCCATTATGATAACTTGTATTCAACTATTACATATCAAACCTATGAATTTCACTCAACCTTTGTGTTGACCCTTCTTTTTATGCATGTTTATCCCAGGTAATTGAGCAACTTATGGCATGGAGTGGCATGGACTTGAAGATGGCTAAAACTTGTTATCATTCACATTGTATGTAACTAGATTTTGGGACCTGCCTTTGTAAAACTCTGATTTTAAATGAATGATAACGTATCTTTTGAACAACGTCTCTTTTAAGTCATTTTCTATGATTATGATTGTTGTATCCATGAAGTAATACCCCAGATTAGCTTCCGCTGCAATATTTGTCAAAATAGGGGTGTTACAGATCGTACCGACTCAACTCGGATCTAGAAGATTCTCTTTCACAACGGCGTCACAATTAAAATGCGACGTCGTCGCAGTGATTTTCTTATATATACAAACCCGAAATTAGGGTTTTAGGTGTGCAACTTTAGAATAAAAAAGGGTTACGAACCCTAGTTCGTTTAGCAGCTTTAGGAGACGATTTTAGGGCCAAAAACCCTATTGTAACTCTTCCAATTCATGTTTTAATCAAGTAAGATTTACTTTATCATTCAATATGTCTATGTGTTATTTGATCTATTGTTCTTGCTTTATTCTTAACATGCTTGGCTAAACCTTCTCTTGTATTTACTTATGATTGCATGAAACTTTGATTGTGAATCCTTTTGATGTTGCTTCTTGTGATGGATGTGCACGTTGCTGCTTATATAGATAGCGGTGCTGGGATTTGTGTATGTAAACCCGAATGTTATCCAAAAGAATACCATCAAAATCTTGATACATACAGAGGGTATAGTTTTAATAAAGAAATTTCATTGTTAAACAAAGGTATTAAAATTCCATTTTATTGATATGCCATTCTGATTTATTAAAGGTCTAACATTCTGTTTTCATGATTCGGGTACCGATGTCTTATTAGGACAAGATTTTCTTGAAATATTTGATAAAGTTGTATTTGATATGATGGCTTTTCAAATTTTATTCAAAACACCATGTCATCATTTAATAGCTGTTAAAAGAATAAGGAGAGCTTACAGACGTAATTTTCCTATAAGATTTAAACATCGAGAAAAACAAGATGACATAGGATATCAAGGGAAGCCAATCCTTGAAAGAGGAAAGTTATTATTAAAATATCAAAAGGAAGAAAATCTTTTAGATTATCAAGTAAATCTTAGAAAACTTGATAATAGTATAGAAGATATAAAAGAAAGATTAAATGAGTGTTATACTGATAATCCTTTATAATTTTGGAATAAAAACCAAATTATGGCCAAACTAGAAATGAAGAATAAGGATAAGGAAATTAGAGTAAAACCTATGAGATATAACCCTAAAGACCAAAAGGAGTTTCAAACACAATTAAAGAACTCTTAGATAGCAAACTAATATGGCCTAATCATAGTCCCCATAGTTCACCAGCCTTTTTAGTAAGAAAACATGTCGAGATAGTAAGAGGTAAAGCAAGGATGGTAATAAATTTTAAAAAGTTAAATGAAAATATAGTATTTGATGGGTATTTTTTTTACCACATAAAGAAAGTTTGATAAATTGGACTAGAAAAAAAATCGTTTATAAGTTCGACTGTAAAAGCGGATTTTGGCAAATTAAAATGCATTCTGATAGTATAGCTTACACTGCATTTTCTACTCCACAAGGCCAATATGAATGGTTAGTGTTACCTTTTGGATTAAAAAATGCTCCACAAATATTTCAAAGAAAAATGGATATTATCATTAAAGAATAATACTTATCGATGTAATAGCATTTATTGATTATCATTAAACCTATCAGATTATATAATTCACACTTATTAACACTTGATATTTTGTTGTGATTTATGTATAATGAAAGGTTTTAGCCTTATCAGAAAAGAAAACAAATTTGCTCTAAAAAAATTGAGTTTTTGGGAAAGAAATTAGATGGGCAATGTATCTGAAAACTCCAAAAGCCACAATTTCTATAGAAAAGAGATCTCATCTTTTCCAAATAAATTAGTTGACAAAAAACATGTGCAAAGTTTTCTTGGCATACTCAATTATGTTCAGATTTTATTCAAAATTTGGCAGAGTTAAGGAAACCATTTCAAAAATTACTCAAAAAAGATAAAATATTTAGCTTTGATAAAAGCCTAGAAGGCCATGTAAGAAAGGTAAAGACTTTGTGTAAAAATCTTACGCTAACATATCAATTAACCAAAAAAGAAAGATATAATTCTAGAAACTGATGCTTCTAAAAATAATTAGAGCGGGGTACTTAAAAGGATAGATTACAATAGTAAAAAACAAAAAATAAGAGAAAGTATTTGTAGATATTGTTCTGGTACTTTTAGCGATACAAAAACAAGATATCATATAAATGAAAAGGAATTATTAGAGATGGTAAGAAGTTGTCAATTTTTTTATTATTTCTTGCTACCAAAAAGGTTTTTGCTAAGAACTGATAATACTCAAGTAAAAGCTTTTATAAATAATAATATGCCTTCAAAACCTGAATTTAAAAGACTGATTAGATGGCAAACCCTCTTATCTGAATATAGTTTTGATATTGAAATTATTAAATCTGAAAAAAATGTTTTAGCAGATTTCCTGACTAGAGATGGAAAAGATAGTTGAAGATCTTGATAAATTGCTTAGCCGCATGGATATATTCGTAAGCAAAATAAAGGACACCGCTTCAGATATGGCAGAACTAATGAATATAGTTGGTGTTGTTCCAGAAAATATATTTGTTAGAAACAAGAAAAGTCTCGGTCACTTCCAATACTAAATAGTCTAAGCCCGTAAGTTAATCAAGATAATGCTAAGTAAGCTAATATGGCCCAAGGCCTATGACAAGCCTTACCAAGGCCCATGGTCGGAAGTAGACTCCCTTTATGAAGTATAAATACCCTCTCCATGTGTGGAGTGGGTGTTGGCTGGTTGTATTCTCACATTTCACTTAATGCATTCTATGTTATTTACTTTCTCTCTCTAGAAAATACATCCTTCCTTCCACTTTCTCTTACAAGTTCTTGGTTCATATATCAATGATTACAAGTATTCTACAATTGGTATCTAGAGCCATGGAATGATTTGCTTAGTTCTTGTGTTTGTTTTTTGTGCTTTGTTTGGTTTGTTTTTTCCGTACGCCTTGTTCTTCTTTTCTTTTTGTTTTCAAAGCTTAGTTGTACACTAAAAGGTCATTTACCCTAGGTAAAGTATTGATCTATATCCTGGAAAAGTGTATTTTCTGTCTTGGATCAAAGAAAAACTCTATTTTGTTACAAAAGTTGTTATGTTCGAAAAACCTTATAAAAGTTACAAATCTTAGATTTTTTTGAAATTTCCATCGGCTTAAAAAACCATAAAGGTTTTCAGTTTTAAGTACCTATAGGTTATAATACTAGTTGTACAAAGAAATTTTGGGAAAAAACAATCAAAAACTGTTTTTTTTTGTTTGAAAAGATTTTGATTAATCCGTCCTGTTGTTTCCCGCATTAGGCAACATCCAAATTTGTAGTTTATCTTGTACCCGATATTCGCAACATACGAATTAGCAATCTTTGTTGTCTCCGAATTCACAATTCAAGTTGTACACGAATTAGCAGTTTTTGTGGTACACGAATTCGAAAATCACAATGTACACAATTAGCAGTTTTCCTAGTATGGCCCGAATTTACAAGTCTCACTACACACGAATTCGCAGATTTCATCAGTACATAATTTGGCAGTTTTACTTACATACACGAATTTGCAAATTTATTGCTTAAAACTTCGAATTCGCAATATCCCAGTAATACACGAATTCGCAGTTTGCTTAACCATCCGAATTTTCAATATTTTGTACGACCCGAATTAGCAATTTGCTTAATAAACCGAATTCACAACAAATACTTAAAACTCAAATTGCTTTATCAAAATTGTATGGTTTATTTCTTTGACTTGTAAAATCCCGTGTAACACTCACTTATTTTCTCGGTTTTGTCAAGAATTGTAAAATCCAATGTAGTTTCAAGATTTAAAACACATAAAAGACAACACCATCAAACACAATTACTTTCTATCACCGCTCGATCAAACGATAATCATTGAACATACCAATTTATCAATGACGACTCTTGCTGATAAGTCACTTCTCTTGGGTGGTGACAATAAACCATCGATGCTTGAAAAACACTTGTATGACTCGCGGAAAAGCAGAATGGAACTTTATATGATGAATAGACCTCACGGTAGAATGATTCTTGCTTCTGTTGAAAAAGGTCCACTGTTTGGCCAACAATTACGAGGAAGGTGAAACCTAGACCAAAGGAATATACTGAATTAACTCCTTGCAAGAAACCACTCAGCTAATTGTGACATCAAAGCAAAAACATCATTCTACAAGGCCCTTCCAACTTGAAATGTATGCTCTTGTTAGTCAACATCGTATAGCCAAGGATATTTGGGAGAAAACCAAACTGCTCATGCAAGGAACGACGTTAACTAAGCAAGAGCGAGAATGTAAGCTATACGATGAATTTGATAAGTTTACATACAAGAAAGGAGAGTCATTACACGAGTACTACTTGAGATTCACTCTACTACTCAATGATATGAATATTTACAAGATGCCATTAGAGCAATTTCAAGTCAATACCAAGTTTCTGAACACTCTTCCTGCTGAATGGAGCAAATTCGTTACTGATGTTAAGTTGGTCAAAGATTTGCATACTACTAATGTTGATCAGATTCATGCTCACTTGGAACAACATGAAAGACATGCAAATGAAGTTTGATTGATGCATAAACACACCTTCGATCCTCTTACTTTAGTTGCATCTCACCAAATGACACATTCTCCTTATCAATCTCATCAGCACTCTTACCAGAACTCTCAACATCAACAATTTGTCTCACCTGATCAATCTTTACAGTATGGATCACCTTTTGAATCTCAACAATACTTAATCAATCAATCACCAATACCTCATTCAATCACCTATCCCCCCAACAATTATCAAACCTCAGTTCACTACAACGTTTTCTCTCCATCATCATCCATTTCTCAAATTGAATACTCTCCCATAGTCAACCAACAATCTGAATTTTCCCAAATAGAGTTCGGTCTGACAATACTAGTTTTCAAGCACGGTGATGATCTAATTGATGCCATCAATCATGTAATGTCATTCTTGTCTGTTGTAGTCACTTCCCACTATCCTACTACCAATAACCAGCTGAGGAACTCATCAAACCCAAGGCAACAAGCCACCTTTAATGATGGAAGAGTAACCGTATAACCAGTACAAGGGAAACAAATTTTGTATTCTGCGGGTACTACAAGAACTTTCACTCCAGGAGCAAGTGGGAGTAACTCGGGGAAACAGATGATTGTTATGTGTTACAACTACAAAGGGGAAGGACAAATGTCTAAACAATGCACTAAACCAAGAAGGAAATGGGATGATTCATGGTTTAAAGACAAAGTGTTGTTGGTACAAGCTCAAGCAAGTGGTCAAATTCTACATGAGGAGGAACTAGCATTTTTGGCAGATCCAGGAACTGCAGAAGCTCAAGCCACACAAACTGTCATTACTCACAATGCTGCTTATCAAGCCGATGATTTGGATGCATATGACTCTGATTGTGATGAACTCAACACTGTCAAAGTTGCTCTCATGGCGAATTTATCTCATTATGGTTCAGATGCTCTTGCTGAGGTACACAATCATGATAATGTGAATAATAATATGATTGATCAAGTTGTGCAGGTGATGCCGTCTTCTGAACAGTCGAATGTTGTGAATCATTCAGAGACTGAAATAACAAGTGATAGCAATATCATTCCTTATTCTCAGTATGTGATCGAATCACAACAGGCAGCTGTTCAGAATTCTAACTCTTCTGCACAACAAGATGAACTGATATTATCTGTGATTGAACAACTGAAAACCCAAGTTGCTAATTGCACCAAGATAAATCTGGAAAATAAAAGTGTCAATGATACTTTAACTGCTGAGATTGAAAGATATAAGGAACAAGTTAAAGTGTTGAATGAAGGATAAAGTGTTGATTTAAGGAGTAATGATAACGTTTCATATTCATGTGCACAGTCTGTAGAGATTGATCTTCTTAAACAAACTCTTTCTGAACATTTAAAAGAAAAGGAATCTTTAATACAAACAGTTTCTCTTCTCAAAGATGATTTTATGAAAGATGAATCTAGGAACATAGATAGAGAGATTGCTTTAGAAAAGAGGATTAAACAGCTTGATAATATTGTTTTTAAAAGAGATCACAATCTGCACAAACTATTCACAGTTGACGAAACCTTAGTTTTTCTCTGATCATACCACTAAACAATCTTTAGGATTTCAAAATCTTTCTATCAGAAGAAAGCTCAGCAGTTGGACTAAAGCTTTTATGTGGGATGATATTATTGAGAAATAACTAATCCCATTGTAATGTCCTGACTATGAAGAGACCTTGTTAGCTTGCTGAAAGAAGTCGTTCTATAAAATGCTTTAAAACAAAAAGATCTAAGATGTTGAGAAAAGAAATTTAACACTACCCTAATTAGATTATGCTGCTCTTAACCAACCTGTTATACAGATTTTGAAACACGCTTTGTTCCCACAAACTAAAATTATCTGCTGAAACAAGCTTTTTGGTCTCACATTCGGATGAATTCTCCATAACCCATTCTTTCTAGTAGACCCACCGTAGTTGAGGTTCCAAAAAGAACTTCCAAAGTCATCATGGTGAATACAATTTGAAGAAAACTTAAACACCATCTTGCTGGTTTTGACGTGGTTGTCAAAGAAAGAACCACACCCACAGCTATTACTGAGGGTTCGAGGGGGCTCGAACATACAAAAGCTTGTTTTATGGATGAAATAATTCCATTTGTAACAGCTATGAAGGACTTGTTTAACACATTCAATCAATATTTGGTTGATGAACTTTTTGAAGTCCAAAATGTCTTTCATCAAATGGAACAGGCTGTGGAACAACATCGTTTAGAGTCCAAAACATTTGAGGTTAAAATGAATCAAGTTTTGAACGAAAATGAACGACTCTTGGAACAAGTGTTGAGCAAAGATACTGTAAACATAATTGTGAATTCTTTTGTGGATAATTCTGATGTGAATGTACGTGAATGTGAAAAGTGTCTCCAACTTGAGACTGAGCTTTAAACGGATTTCGTTGAAAAGGAGATTTACGATAAACTGTTCAAAAGTTTTACCACTCTAAAAAAACTGCATCTCTTTAGAACTGATACACCAACTTAATCAAGGAAATAATTCAATAGGGACAAGTTCTGTTTCAATTCAAAGTGCTCTAAGTTTGATCAACTGTTTGAATGAATGAATTGAAAGCTCAGTCCAAAGAAAGACAAAACGTCATAAAGAATTGAAAGAGATAACTAATGCTCTAGAGTGGGAAAAGAATGAGGAAAAGAATAAACAGGACTTGAAGGAGATTGAAGACAATTAACATTGATTGGATCATAAGGATGACCAAGCTTTATTGATGAGAATGAGCATTTGAAACAGACCTATAAGCAACTTTATAACTTGATTAAACCAGCACGTATTCGATCAAAAGAACAATGTGATGATTTAATTAATCAAGTCAATATAAAGTCTGTGGAAATCTCTAATTTAAATGCTCGTCTTTAGGAAAAAGTTTTGGTAATAACAGCTCTCAAGAATGATTTAAGAAACTTAAAAGGAAAAGATTAACTGATAAGGCGTTTAACAAACACACTATTGGTCCAGAGATGCTTAAGATCAATGTGGAATATTTGAACCCTAGATTGTTGAATAATAGGTCAGCTCACTCTAATTACATTAAGCACACTCAGGAAGAAGCTGCGACTCTTAGGGAAATAGTAGAACAAGGAAAATCACAAAATCCTTTAAATACTTCCTTAGACTCTGCTTGTAAGTATACAAAACAAATTCAGGAGTTGCTTGTATTAATTGAGGACAAACCTGCCCTAGCTTTAAAAATTCAAGTGAAAAAATATGGCTATGACCCTAAAAAACAAGGGATAAAAGAGTTAATTTACTAAGCCTGTCACATCTCAGGAACACAATCAACCAAAACAAGCCCTACACATCAAACATAGTCTCTAACAAACCTATGTTGTCTTCTACAGGAGTAAAACCGTCTACTAGTGCTAGCGGATCACAGCCTTCAGGAAATACAAAGAAAGATAAGATTCGGCAAACACCAAGTAGTACTCAGATGAATAAAGTAGAAGCCCACCCTAGGAAAGTTAAATCTAGTTTCAAAAATAAAGATTGTGTTGTTCAACCTAAAGGAACTGCTCATGTGCAGCATTCCAAGCGTAATGCAAATTCTGAACTTAAATGTGTGAAGTGTAATGGTTGTATGCTTTCTGATAATCATGAATTGTGTGTTCTTGATTTTATCAATAATGTGAATGCTCATAATGAATCTAAATCTTTAACAAAAGTTCAAAGAGAAAAGTTTGGAAACCAACAGGAAAGGTGTTTTCAAATATTGGATACATCTGGAGACCTAATGGTCGAACCTTCACTATAGTAGGAAATGCGTGCCCTTTAACTTGGATTTCCACAACTACTGAAGTGCCCCTTAGGAAACCAACTGCTCTAGATAATGAAACATCTAAACCTGTCGTAACATTGGTTTACTCAAGGAAACATAGAAACCTAAAACTAATGTTCTTGTTAGCAAATCCTAAAAGGTTTTACATCTGTATCTGCAACAAAAAGACCCAGTAAATCTCATGGAATCTAAAGTTTCCGATGTTCCATCATCCTCTCATAAGAATGCAGGTCGTCCAATTGTTCTCTAGAATTATGGACTCCGGCTGCTCCAAAGCATATACTGGAGATCGCTTCAGAAACTTCAGCTTACCAATTTTGTCAATAAGTAAATGGGTACAGTCAAATACGTAAATGATATCACGTGGCAAAGATATTGGGATATGGTGATTATCAGATTGGGAATGTTACGATATCAAGGGTTTACTACGTGGAAGGACTTGGACACAACTTATTCTCCGTTGGGCAATTTTGTGATTCAAACCTTGAAGTTGCTTTTCGTCAACACACCCGCTTCATTCGTAATTTAGAAGGTGTTGATCTATTGACTGGATCTCGAGGCAACAATCTGTATACTCTGTCTCTTGGAGATATGATGGAGTCCTCTCCCATATGTCTCTTGTCAAAGGCCTCAAAGACTAAGTCCTAGCTATGGCACCGACGTCTGTCTCATCTGAACTTTAGTGACATAACCGACTTAGCTAGACACGTCCTTTTCTGGGTCTCCCTAAGCTTAAAATTTGAAAAGGACCAATTTTGTTTCTGCTTGTGCAATGGTAAAAGAAGAAGAAACCCCACAAACCTAAATTTGAAGACACCAACCAAAGAAAAAACTTCTATCTTTAACACATAGATCTTATGGACCAAAAGCTGTCGCGAGTGTTTAATGGAAAGAAGTACATCCACGTCATTGTCTGAATGATTACTCCTCGATTCACATGGGTTAAGTTCTTAAGGTCAAAAGACAAGCTCTAATATTTTCATAATCAAGTTTCTCAAGATGATCCAAGTGCGGCTTCAAGTGACTGTCCAAAGAATCAGAACAGACAATGGAACTGAATTTATTAATCAAACTTTGCGTGAATATTATGAGAATGTTGGCATCTCTCATGAAACATTTGTTGCTCGCTTTCCACAAAAAAATGGTATCGTTAAAAGACGTAATTGTACACTAATTGAAGCTGCCCGCACAATGTTGATTTATGCAAAAGCTCCGTTATTCTTATGGGCAGAAGCAGTTGCTACCACATGTTACACCCAAAATCGTTCCATCATACGACTTCATCACGACAAAACTCCATATGAGCTTTTACATGACAACCTTCCTGACTTATCGTTTTTCTATGTATTTGGTGCACTTTGCTATCCGACGAATGATAGTGAAAACTTGGGTAACTTACAACCGAAAGCTGATATTGGTATTTTCATTGGTTATGCACCCACAAAGAAAGCATTTCGAATTTACAACCGACGTACCAGACGAATCATTGAAACAATTCATGTAGATTTTGATGAGCTGACTGCAATGGGTTCTGAACACAGCAGTTCAGGACCCACACTTCATGAAATGACTCCTGCAACAATAAGTTTAAAGACTCGTGCCAAACCTTCCTCACTTTTAACCACCGTTAGTACCGACCCTTCAAGAACTTTTGGGATATATTTTTCACAACCGATTTGATGAATTACTCACGATCCTCCACCTAGTGTTGATTTCCCAGCCCCTGAAGTTATTGCTCTAATTGATAAAGTAGTTGCTCCAGTTCCCGTTGTATTAACCGGTTCACCTTTCTCAACAACTGTTGACCAAGATGCACCATCACCTAGTTTCTCACAAACAATACCCGAAGCTCAACCTCACCGTCATTCCTAACGAGTTGAAGAAGACAATCAATGATAATTGAAGTTGCACATAAGGTAATTAATCCGTACTTTGGGTATCTCAATTTCCCAAAGTTTCCTTTCTGATCAATATTCATCAACAGATTCTATTCATACAATTATGCATCCTGATCACCAAATTTCTGAACACAATAGCAAATAGACTAAGGATCACCCACTTGAAAACATAATCGGTGAACTCGCTAGACCAGTTTCCATAAGGCTGCAGTTACATGAGCAAGCTCTTTTCTGTTACTACGATGCTTTCCTCACTTCTGTTGAACCCAAGACGTATAAAGATACTTTGACTCAATCCTGCTGGATCAAAGCAATGCAAGAAGAGCTTAATGAGTTCGAACGCCTTGAAGTATGGGAGCTCGTACCCCGACCAGACAAAGTTATGGTTATTACTTTGAAGTGGATCTACAAAGTGAAGCTAGACGAACTGGGAGGTATTCTAAAGAACAAGGCTCGATTAGTGGCTCATGGCTACCGTCAAGAAGAGGGAATTGATTTTGAAGAGTCTTTTGCTCCGGTTGCAAGATTAGAGGCTATAAGGATTTTCTTCCTCGCATTTGCCTACTGCCCACATGAACCATGGTTGTCTACCAAATGGTTGTCAAGACGGCCGTTTCCTGAATGGTAAGCTTTTGCCCAGAAGAGGTTTATGTTAGCCAGCCGGATGGGTTTAATGTGATTCCAATATAACCCCATCACGTTATAAGCTAAGAAAAGGCTGTTTTATTGGTATTGAAACAAGCTCTACGTGCGTGGTATGACATGTTGTCTTCGTTCCTGATATCCCAAGACTTCTCCAAAGGCTCAGTGGATCCTACTCTGTTCATCCGTAAGGAAGGCAAAGAATTACTTCTGGTACAAGTATATGTCGATGATATTATCTTTGCTGCATCTACACCTGAACTTTGTGACCTATTTGCTAAAATCATGTGTTTAAAATTTAAGATGTCAATGATGGGAAAAATCTCATTTTTCTTAAGACTACAAAATTTTCAAAATCTCAGAGGCATCTTTATTAACCAGTCAAAATATGCCCTTAAATCTTTAAATAAATACAGTTTTGACACTTGTGACCCAGTGGATACTCCCATGGTGGAGAAGTCCAAACTGGATGAGGATAAAGAAGGGAAAGCTGTTATTATCCGTCCACACATCGTATGCAGATTGGGCACCCTCCTTTATCTTACAGCCAGTAGACCTGATCTACAGTTTGCTATATGCATGTGTGCCCGGTATCAGGCTCGGCCTACCAAAAAACACTTACATGCGGTCAAAAGGATCTTTTAGTATCTAAGCGGAACCTTAAATTGGGGACTATGGTATCCGAAGGATTCTTTGATTGCTATAACAATATTTGCAGATGCGGATCATGCTGGTTGTCAAGATACAAGACATAGCACATCTGGTAGTATGCAGTTCTTGGGAGATAGACTTGTTAGCTGGTCATCAAAAAGGCAGAAAAGCGCTGCGATATCCAGTACGGAAGCTGAATATATTGCTATGTCCGGATGTTGTGCTCAAATTCTTTGGATGAGATCACAGCTTACCGACTATGGCCTTGGATTCAATAAAATTCCAATGTACTATGATAATAACAAAAGGGGATATGCCTTAAGCCTGCAATAAAAAAAACGAAATGTTTAAACATTCCAGGTCGAAGCATATAGACATCAGATTTCATTTTATCAAGGAGCATGTTGAGAATGGGGTGATTGAACTTTACTTTGTCAATACAGAGTATCAATTGGCGGACATCTTCACAAAAGCACTCGCAAGAGAAAGAATTGAATTTCTTATCAACAAGCTGGGAATGCAGAGTTTTACGCCAGAAACTCTGAAACAATTGGCAGATGAGGTTGATGAATATTTGGAGGACCTATTCGAAATAGCCCCTGTAACATATGTATTATATTCTAAAAACATATAAAACCAAAAAGATGTTTTCACTTTCCTATAGAAAACTTTATAAAAAACAAAATACAAAAATAAAAAATCATAAAACCAAAGAAAAATTAAAAAAATGATAAAAACATAAAAGAGGATAATAATGGCATGTCTTCGAAAATGATACATTTACGATCTTAGATGTATTCATAATTTATGCAAAAGGCTTGTAAATGAAGTTCGAGCATAAGTTCAAATGTTTTCAAAACATGCTAAATGGCTTGCTATTATTTTTAGATAGCAACCTGGTTTTCATCTTAAAGGCAAGTATTTCAAAAAGAAAACTTGACCTCACAACGAGAATTTATTCTCGGGCATGGTCTACTTTATGACCATGCAAATGCTGTAGATTTACTATTGCATCACAACCCGTGCTTCCTATATTTCCATAAGTGTACTGTCAGTGCATTTATGTGTGACAATAAGAGAAATCGTATTTACAATTGGTGTTTGTTTTTCATGAATAAAAACACTGCTTCATTAGAAAAAAGTTTTTCAACGACATTTGACTTCTCAAACAATGACTACAGCTCTTTAAATAGAAAACGGGTCATTGTTTAAGGAGGAGCAAATGTCAAAAATCTTCTTCAAAAAGTCATTTGGTAAAAAGGATAAAGGTTTTAAACAATAAACGGGGGTGGGGGGGAAAAAAATTTTTTAAAATTCCACAAAATACTTTCCTTTGGGAAAAGGTTAATTAAAAATTAGGGATATCTCTTCTCTACTAACAAAAAGACATGCATACTTTGAAACCTCATAAAATGTACTCCACATGAATCAAATAGCTTCCAAACCAACACTTTGTTTCCTTGTAGATTCCTCCACACTAGATCTTCTACATGATGTTCAAACATTATCTTTAGATCACCTCATATCACTCTCTCATAGCCCTCTTCTGGCTTTGTTGATCTATGCTTAGCTTTTACCAATCTCCACAGAGTTTCTAAATCTTCCCCGTTAAAGCTTCTAAGCATCTGAATAAAGGCTGAGTACCTCTTTGAACTTCCATCGGCTCTTTTAATTTGATAGTAGCTGATCTTTCCTTCTTTAAGGATTTTCCAGTCAACAATGCTTGGAGGTTTAGTAGCTAAAGGTATAGCATCAACTGCTACTTCCTCTTCATTAGGAATGACTTCCATCAGACTTTGAAGTTCAACTGTTTCTTTATCCTCATCCACCTTCTGCTTCTTTTCCTTCTCTTGTTCTAGCTCATCTCCTGCTCTCTTTGAACTGCTTTCTTCTCTTGTCTCACTGCCTTATGCTCTTACTTCACTACCTTCTTCTCTTACTTCACTACCTTTAACCAATTATGTGTCTATATCTATAAATGTGTTTACCATTTTCATAGCTTTGTCAAATAATTCTTGAATATTGGCAAAGGACTTGTTCTTTAAGTCTTTGGGCTTCCATCCTACCATATTCTTTAGGTAAGTACACATAATACTCCTTTGTTGAGCTCTTGTAGGTGGCATGTTCCTCTTTTCTTCTGCTCTTTTAGCAGCAAAGTGCTTCTTTCTTTTCTCCAAGAGTTGTACAAACAAAGTAGACTTCTCTTCAATTGTCAACTCCTGTTGTTCTTGTGCCTGCAATCTTTCAGCTAGTTGATAGTCAGCATCTATCTTTGCTTGAATGTCATCCCAAGCAATGTTGGCTTCTTCTACTTGTTGAGCTTTTTCCCTTGCAAGACTATCTTCTTCATCAAGCTTCTTCTTCATCAAACTTAATTTGATCTTTCTTCCTCAAAGGCTTCTCTGGTTCTATCATCTTTGCTTTACCCTTATCCTTTGAACCTTGACCCTTAACCTGTGATGGTAGTTGTAAAGATATTGTTGGAGTTAATTCACTTGGCTCTTGTATAACAACCCCTTTTGTCTTGGGCCTTGCACTCTTTAACTATGCCAGTGTTTGAGCCAAAGTAAGTTCAACATTAGTTATTGTAGCAGCACTAACTGGAATTATAACAACATCAGTCACAACAACTGCTTCCTCAACAATATTTCTCTTCTCACTAGCTTTATCAGTAACTTCACTTTCAACAACTGTAACACCCCCAAATTGGGTAGCAACAAAATAAGGGTCCGGGGCGTGTTACTTCATAGATCAATAACACAAGATGTATATAGAACGACCAAAAAGTCGTTTAAAACTGATACATTGGAATTAACAAAGTATTTGTTACATAAGCCAAAGCTTCCCTTGTCCACTTGTTCAAAATACAAAGATTTCTAGCCCATAACAGTTATACAAAATGTAATGTGACAAAATCTTTAATGCATGATATCCAAATCAAAACCACCAATGTATCCCTGACACCTTGTGCCTATTGACCACCTGAAAACATTGCTTTAAAATATCAACAAAAATATTGGTGAATTCGATAGGTAAGTAAATTAAATTATGCGGACCAGGAAAAAAAGGGGGGGGGGGGGGGGGGGGGGGGGGGGGGGGGGGTGAAGAAAAAAGGGGGAAAACAAGACGTTTCCCCGTGATAAAAGCAACAAATGCAGACATCAACAAAATCCAATTACGTTTTCCTAATCTCATGACACTGAAGCTCGACTATTATTGTCGCAATAATAAATATTGGTATAGAGCCCGATCAATGTTCAAACCTTAACTTTCCAAATCACGACATTCTAAACGTTGGTGTCCCGGTAATAGCTAGTCACCCGAACGGGAGTCAATCCGAAAAAATAGATCTATTATAACATTCGCGGCTCCACATAATGATAATTCCACTAACTAACATCAATGCAAATTGACAGTTCATGATAATGGGCTCAACTTGGGTTATCGCTACTTAGGCAAACACGTAATCAATATAAAATATACACTTGCGTCCAATTTATAAAACAAAGCATGTTTCCACCCCAAAGTTATAAATCATTGAAATCGTAAAAATGTGGGGCTATGAACTCACCTCGAGTACTGATAATCCAAATATCACAGATAAAGCGTCACGAAAAAGATCGAATGCAACCTAAATTAACATAGGTCGTATAAGCACTAATCGCTTTGATTAACTAACATCATATACATGTCTATGTAGCTACATCACCATCTATTAGTAGTTGTGAAAACATATTTATAATTGTAAAACATTTATAAATATCATCTTAGTAAATATGGCATAACTTTCGCGTTTCAAGTCCGTTTCTCGCGTTTCTTACGTCCACGTTTTCGTATTAAGACGACGTATCAAAATATGACATTTTTGGTATTTCATGTCCTCTGATGAACTGTGATTTTACTATTCATACCAGTTATAAATTCATTTTTATAACGTAAATTAACGTAACACTCGTAAACGTCGTATTTTATTCATTATAGCTCCGTTTTTAGCGATTCTTTCGAGCACGTCCTCGTAATTGACATCACATGAGAACAATAACTTTCCTTAAACACTTTTAAAACCCTAATTTGTTCATAAACATTTTTACACTTTACCATCATGGTACATCACTTATATACCCATTTTAACATGATATTATCAACATCATAACATATATAAAAGTGTACAAAACGATTATCACAAGTAAAAACTCTTTTTACATGATTAAAAACATCATAATGGTGATTTCACTACATAACATCATATATACATATAACCATGAAAATGAAAAGTTAAAGGCTTTAGATAACCTTAGAAAGATGATATGTGATGATGAGTTATAAGTGCTAAACCCTTGTTTAGACTTTAAACTCAAGCTTCTAACCAAGAAAACCCTAGTTTTCCAATTATAAACCCTAGCTTCCTTTTCTTGATAAATACTTGCAAATGGTTAACCAAGGCTTGCAAACACCTTAGTATATCTTAGGAAGGATGTGTAATGGCTTGTATAGGTTGTAGAAATTTTGGATGATTGGTACTGGGGTGTTTGATGCCGTGAGCTCAAAGGAGAGAAAGGGAAGAGTTTTGATCTTTTTTTAAGTGTTATGTGTTATGTTTTTCTATCTCTTGCATTGTATAAGTAATACATGTGTAGGACTAGTCAAGGAGACATAGGGAGGGTCTTAAGGAAGTCCTAGTCTTGGTCTTTGGTCAAAACTTGGAGACTAAGGGTTGAATGTTCCCTAAATGAGACATAATCTCATGAAAATAAGGAGATGTGTTCTCTATGATATTTTCTTTGCATTTTTGAGTCCAAATCCGGCTATGAATGCATATGTATGATATATTTTTGTAATTTTTATGTATTGGGTATAAATGTGGGTATTTGTTGAAGCGTAGAAAAGTTTTGGTGGTTCCGGGTATGCCTAAACGTATTTTATCGCGAAACGTACACACTTTACGTAACCGATAAAAATAAAATAAACAAAGACCATAATTATTCTCAAAATAATTATTTAATACTTGATTGATGTAAACATTTAATTGTTTGATGCCCGTTTACATTGAACGATAATTTTTGGCGTACGCGATTAATCTTAACGTTTACGGTTTAAAAGCAACCGCGTACAATACTAAAAGTACATAATGAATTTATTGACAACGTCAATGAGCCTAAAACACGGGGTGTTATAGTCTCCCCCTGTTAGATGAGCCTTGTCCTCAAGGCTTAAGACGCGACACTTGACGACGGCGCGGTCTTTGCGAAGAGGTGTGGGTATTTCTTCCGGAATTGATCCTCGCGTTCCCACGTAAACTCAGGACCTCGCTTGGAGTTCCATCGAACCTTGACTAATGGGATTCGGCTTCGCTTCAACCGTTTAACTTCACGATCCATGATTCCCACTGGCTCCTCGATGAAATGAAGCTTGTCATCAAAATGAAGTCCATCCAACGGAACGGCTAAGGGTTCGTCGGCATGACACTTCTTTAAGTTAGACACGTGAAACGTATTATGAACTCTGCTCAGCTCCTCAGGAAGCTCGAGCTTGTAAGCAACCTCTCCAACCTTTTCTAACACCTTGAAAGGTCCAACATACCTGGGGTTTAACTTCCCCCGTTTGCCAAAATGTACGACCCCTTTCCAAGGCGAAACTTTAAGCATAACTTTATCCCCGACTTGGAATTCCATTGGTTTACGCTTTAGATCGGCGTAACTTTTCTGTCGATCTCGAGCGGCTTGCATCCTTTGCTTGATTTGGACGATTTTCTCGGTCGTCTCTTGTATTAATTCTGGACCGAGGATTTGAGCTTCTCCAACTTCGGTCCAACATACAGGTGAACGACACTTCCGACCATAAAGTGCTTCGAATGGTGCGGCCTTGATGCTAGCGTGATAGCTATTGTTATACGAGAACTCGACTAATGGCAAATGGTTAACCCAACCCTTTCCAAAGTCGATCGCACAAGCACGCAGCATATCCTCGAGAGTTTGAATGGTCCTCTCGCTTTGCCCGTCGGTTTGTGGATGGTACGCAGTGCTCATATCCAAACTAGTACCTAAAGCATTCTGAAGTGACCTCCAGAAATTGGATGCGAATCTCGGGTCACGATCACAAATAATCGAGAGAGGTATTCCATGCCTCGTGACCACCTCCTTTAGGTACATTCTTGCAAGTTTATCCATCAGATCAGTCTCTCTCATCGGTGTGAAGATCGCAGACTTAGTGAGTCGGTCAACAATCACCCAAATGGTGTCGTAGCCTTGCGATGACTTAGGAAGCTTAGTAACAAAATCCATAGTGATGTTGTCCTACTTCCATTCAGGTATCTTGGGTTGTACCAACAATCCTGATGGTCTTTGATGTTCGGCCTTGACCTTAGCACAGGTCAAACACTTGCTAACATAGGTGGCGATTGTCGCTTATATTGGGGCCCAACAATATAGCTTCTTTCATATCTTGGTACATATTGTCAAACCCGGATGTATAGAGAACATTGATTTGGGGACTCGTAGATCATCACCGCAAAATTGGCCATAACAAGGTAACCAACTTCTACCATTGAGGCATAGGGTTCCATCCGCATGGGGTTCCAACTTTTCCGTCCTAATCGCCTATGGATTTTTAGCGTTTTCAAGTAACATGCCTCCAACATCTTCGTTCTTGATGTTCTCTAGTTTTCGTGCTTAAGTCTGAGCATTCAAAATTTGTTTGGGAAGATCCAAGCCCATGAGTCCATGACTAGGCTCAAACTCTAAAGGTGGAATCTCTCTCCCTTCCTGCTTAGAGCATCATAACAACATTTGTCTTTCCCGGGTGATAACGAATCTCACAGTCGTAAAACACTGAGTAAATCTACCCAACGACTTTGCACCTCATTTCAACCTTTCTGATAAGATAGTGTTGTAGACTCTTATGATCATTGAACACTGTACACTAGGTCCCTGTACAGATAGTGGCCTCCAAAATCTTGAGATGCGAAACACAACTACTCCAAGTTTCCAAATCATGGTCGTATAGTTCCTTCTCATGATTTTCAACCGAGATGCATAAGAAATCACTTTCAGTTCTTTTCTCTTTGCATCAACACACGCCTAAACCCTTCATTTGAAGCGACGCAGTATGCGATTAAATCTCGCTACCTCAGGTAATGGCAAGGATTGGTGCACTGCACAACTTCTGCTTCAACAGTTGAAAAGCTGCTTCTTGTTTATCGCCCCAAACAAACTTGACCTTCTTTTGAGTAAGCTTAGTCATTGGTTTGGCGATCTTTGAAAACCCTTCAATGAATCTTCGATAATACCCAGCAAGACCTAAAAATTGACGAATCTCCGTTGGTGACTTAGGAGATGTCCAATCTTTAATGGATTCAATCTTGGCTGGATCCACATGAATGCCTTCACTATCAATCACGTGACCGAGGAACTGTACTTTGGGAATCCAAAATTCACACTTGGAAAATTTGGCATACAACTCCTCTTTCTTAAGCAACTCTAAGATTAGCTTAAGGTGCTCTTCGTGTTCTTGCTTGTTCTTCGAATATATCAGAATATCATCAATAAAGACAATCACAAATTTATCCAGATATGGTTTGCACACCCGATTCATAAGGTCCATGAATACGGTAGGTGCGTTCGTCAAACCAAATGGCATAACTTGAAATTCATAATGGCCGTAACGAGTTCTGAAGGCAGTCTTTGGAATGTCTTCTTCTCGAACCCTCAGTTGGTGATAACCTGACCTTAGGTCGATCTTCGAGTAGACACTCGACCCTTGAAGCTGATCAAATAAATCATCAATTATGGGGAGTGGATAACGGTTCTTCACTGTTAGTTTGTTCAATTCCTGATAATCAATGCACATCCGGAATGATCTATCATTCTTCTTGACAAACAAGACCGGAGCTCCCCAGGGTGAGGAACTAGGTCTTATAAACCCTTTATCAGTAAGTTATTGTAGTTGATTATCTAATTCCTTCATCTCAGATGGTGCCAATCGATATGGTGCCCGTGCTACTGGTGCGGCACCAGGTACCAAATCGATTCGAAATTCCACTTGTCGGGTTGGTGGTATACCCGGCAAGTCCTCAGGAAAAACCTCTGGAAATTCTCGTACAACCGGCACGTCTTCTAGTCGCTTCCCCTTCGACTTGTCTTCATCTTTGGTGGAAGTAATATTAGCCAAGAACACATGACACCCCTTCGACATATACTCTTGAGCTTTGGAGCACGAAATAATGTTCAATCGCGACTCATTCCTCTCGTTGCTTCCTTCTCCTCGAATGGTTAGGATTTCATTCCCAAAGGGAACACGCACTAGTTTCTCGGCACAAGCAATTACAGCATCGTACCTTGACAACCAATCCATGCCTATTATAACATCAAAACTTCCCAGTTCTACAGGCAGTAGGTCTATGTTGAATGGGTGGTTTAGGAAGTTTAATGTGCAACCTCGCATAATAGTATTTAACCCAATTATCCTCCCATCAGATATTTCTACATTGTAATGATGATCTAAAGCAA
>BQNB010023224.1:4212-18878 GCA_026074375.1 Tanacetum coccineum | reverse complement strand
TGAATTGTGTCGTAGTTGGCCCTGAGTTTGGTATTTGTTTGCACCGTTAGTCCTTAAAGGACTAACGGTGTAAAGGTTAAAAGGGGTTGGGTTAACAGATTTGTTAAATGGTTAGATGGGTTATGGTTTTGGGCTTTGTTAGGCCGGGTATGTTTAAAAAGGTTTTGGGCTTTTATAAAGGGTAAAGTCTTATAAGACTTTTTAATATAAAAGCTTAATGGGCTATCCCGGCCCATTAGATGGGTACGGGTTGGCCCATTAAGTTTTTCTTCGGTTTCGGCTCCGTCTTTGACTTTGACTTTGTCGGGGTTGACTTTGGCTGACTTATTGACTTTGACTTTTTGACATTCTACGCTCTTTTCCATCTAGTGCTCGGTTTTGTCCGGTTTGGCTTCATTTTTGTCTTTTTCTTAGATATCCGTTACCTGCACAATACATACAAATACGATGTATTCTTGGTACGTTTTTGGTCATTTAAGCACGTTTTTAATGGTCAAAGGTATGTGTATTTAAACACATACCAAAATCCCCCATACTAAACTATTGCCGTGTCCTCACGCAATGCCATAAGTAAACACTTAAGAAAACTAAGAATCTTGATCCCTCTCGACTAATTACCTCGAAAAGTAGCTAAGTGTTCATCGAGGGGAATTAAAGAATCAATAGCTTTGAAAAGCCCTGTTTTTACCATTCTTAAAGATATACACTCATTCCTACACATATTTTTGTATTTTTCCTTTTTTTGTATTTTTCTTTTTAAGCAACTAATTTATTTGACTTTCGTTATTTTCATAACCGTTAGGGATCATAGAACAAGACGCATTTCAATCCTAAAATGCCCAAGAAGGATAAATTCATCGTCCCCGACTTTTCACTCGTCCCAAACCAAGCTTAAAACAAAATCACCGTTAAATATAAGTTAAGATGCTAACACTACTCATATTTGCAACTTGTGAACTTTTCACTCCCGACAATTATTATATCTTAGGTGAATGTGCCATTTTGAATTTCAACCATGGATCAACGTTTTGCAAAATTTCTATGCTTCACGTTCCAACCCGAAGAAATAAGTTTAAAAAAGCGAGATCAGAAACACCATCGTATTTTTATTCATATTTATGACAAAAAGAAAATTCATAATTGTATTTTAGAGTTTAACCCCGCTGTTTGGGCTCTTAAAAGACCGTAACCGATAAGAGTTAAAATCGCGAAAACTGAAAATGATCATACAATTAAACGGGCATTAAAAAACGATTTAAATTTTTGCATCAAAGCAAGTGTAATAAATTGAATTATTATGAGGATAATTAATAACTTTGTTCATTTTATTTTTATCGGCTACGTAAAATGCTTACGTTTCATAATAAAATACGTTTAGGCATACCCGGAAGTTCTAAAACCTAACTACGCCTAAACGAATACCCACGATTATACCCAATACTCAAAATATTAAATATAACATCACATATACATGCATTATGCCGAAATTAGATGGATGAGACCAAGACTTTACAAGTTAAAAATAATATCTAGATATTTCATAAAGTAACTCTTACACACTTTACCAACTTGTCATGCTAACTTTAACCTAGGGTTAGAAAGTAACCATGGTTAAGTTAGGAAGATATTTATACTATAAATAGCCATGCATGCATGAGTAATCTTTACCTTCCTTATTTACATGCAAAATTCATTTTTCTCTTCCCCTTTACACCCCAAAACTCACGGCAACATATAGCCCCCAAACAAAATTCACACTTTGATTTTCTAAGTATATGCAACCCTATACACAACATACTTAAGGTATTCTAAGGTGTTGGGAAGCATTGGTTCATCATTTTCAAGTAAGAAGAAGAAAAAGGAAAGATTAGGGTTTTGGAAACCTAATCTAGGGTTATAAGCTTGAAAGCTTGATTTTGAATCTAAACACGGGTTTAGAACTTATATCTCATCTCTTCTCATTACTTAATGTTTTGCCTTAAATCCTTAATACTTTTATTCTTATGATTATTTAATGTATTACATGTTAAAATAGCCATAATCACCACAAGAAGACTTTGAAAAATGAAAAAATGAGTTTTTATTTGAGTTTATCAATTTATACACTTATTCTCATGTCCTAATGTTATAAATATCATGGAAAAGTAAATATAAAAGTATGTTAACTTATGGATTAAGTATAAACATGTTTAGGTTAAATTAGGGTTTTATAATGTTTCTTAAACTTCACATATGAAAATAATGAAAGTAAAAGGGTTAAACTTGTTACAATGAAATTATAAGGACTAGGGATGATATTGAACCTTATTATAAGTACCACAAGTGTCAAATGTGTTTTTAAGAGTTTTTATAGTAAACTACTAAGTTAATAATACATAAAAACAAGGTTTTCATAAAGTTAAACACATGAATACTTAGGGGCTGTCCAAATACGAATTTTGGACAGTAGGTTATGATGTTTTAGAGTTATAATACGCCTCATGACGATTCCATAATGATAAGAAACTTGAAAAACCGATCTATAACGAAAAAGATACGTTAAAAAAACGATGTTTTACGACTAAAAATACTTTTAAAAAACTATTTTTTTAAAAAAAAGTTACTGATTCAATACAGCAACTTTGAGTTTAAAAAAAAACATCTAAAATATGATATAACATTTTGATTACGAGAATCGGTACAACGCAAGAATCTTGAAACGGAACTATTAACGAGTAAATACGACATTTTCGAAATAAAAGGTTTAATAAAAGTAATTTTATAAACTAAGAACAGTAAAATCACTATTCATCAGTGATATTTATCTTATTAAAAAATAATACCTGGTATCTGTTTAATAACAAAAATATACTCGAAAGAATCACTAAAAATCGGTATTAAAAAAACGAATAAGTAAAAACGATTTACAAGTTTATACCTAATTAAAGCCTAAAACGACAAATGAGGCTGTTGTGAACTGTAATTTTACAGTCATCGCAGAAAATATTAAAAACTTAAATGTAATATTTTGATCGCCTCGTTTACTACGAAGACGTGGACGTAAGAAATACGCGAGCAACGGTGTCTTAAAAACGACCAAATTAGGTCATTTTTAAATTACGAACAAGTATATTAATAAACGTTTTCACTTTATAAAAAATAGTTTTTACCTAAAACGATTAGTCCGGATGATTCTACAATGTTAGTCCTTTAGGGACTCACGGTGTAGGGATAGTGGTGTTAAGTATTAACACCCGTTGAGTGGTTTAAAAAAGAGAGTTGGACCGGTTGGTTATAAATGGTTTGGGCCGGGTAGTATAAAATGGGTTTTGACCTTTTTAAGGTTTTATTAGTATAAAGTGGGCTGATCCGGGCCCACTAGGTGGGTACGGGTGGGCCCATTTTTAGAAATTTAGGTTTTCGGGTTCGGTTTTTGATTCTCTTTCCAATACCATATCCCGGGGTTGACTTTGACTTCGTCTTGACTTCATTAAATGCACAAACGTTGTCGAGTCGATCCGAAAATTTCTGTTTGAGCTCCGTTTCCAATCCTTTAGAACCCTTGACCCCAGTTTTTCGCGCTCTTTCTAAATCCGTGCTCTGTTTTGGTCCGTTTTAGCTTTGTTTTTGTCCTTTAGTGAATATCCGGTACCTGCACAGTATAAACACAAAAACAGGCATATTTATGGCATTTTATGTGCGTTTTTGGTCGTTTAGGGTCGATTTTAAAGGTAAAAGGTATGTGTAATTACACACATACCAAAATCCCCCATACTAAGACATTGCCGTGTCCTCACGCAATGCTATGAAGTAAGCACTTAGAAAACTAAGAATCTCGATCCCCCTCGACTAATAACCTCGAAAAGTAGCTAAGTGTTCATCGAGGGGAATTAAAGAAATCAATAGCTTCGACAAGCCCCGTTTTTACCATTTTTAAATATTTATACTAACTACCACTAATATTTTTGTATTTTTCCTTTTTTCTCATTTTTTTGTACTTTTCATATTAAGCAATTAACTAGAACGTTTGACTTTCGTTATTTTTATAACTTTTAGGGATCATAGAACAAGATGTATTTTAAACCTAAAATGCCCCAAAAAGGATAAATTCATCGTTCCTGACTTTTCACTTATTCCAAACCAAGCTTAAAACAAAATCACCGTTAAATATAAGTTAAGATGCTAACACTACTCATATTGGTAACTTGTGAACTTTTCACTCCCGACAATTATTATATCTTAGGTGAATGTGCCATTTTGAATTTCAACCATGGATCAACATTTTGCAAAATTTCTATGTTTCACGTTCCACCCGAGAATATTTGATTTTGAAGCGAGATCATCCTCATGTACGACTTTCGTCTCGGCACAATCGCCATCCTCGGTTAAGTGACCGGCTGTTAACACCCCACAGAGACTAGTATCGGGACAACACGGACTTAGGTTTCAAAAACCTCCTCAAGTTACCCTTTACACAACTTTATTTAGAAACTTAAAAAGCATTAGTGTAAATGTTCAAACATATTTATATTTAACAAAAAGAGATTTTTCCTTCCCCCATATTATTAATTCACGTTTACTATACTTAATAACAATATTCATTCTTAAGGAAATCTCGACCTTTTAGAAGGACTGTCAACACGTTGTGAGCCGCAAGTATACAGCAAACTTATTATAGTCTCGGATTATTATTCTTACTATGGGCTTTCTTTAGAAGGCTGCAACATCGGTTGTGAGCCGGCAAGATGCAGCAAACTTTTATCAGCCCACAGTTTATAATTATTACTCATTTTTTTACATATAATACCATGATATAGAGAAAATTTCGTTTTAGAAATTAAGTATAAATTTGAACTAAGAATAAAAAAAATATTATGTGACTACAATCATCAAAAATTGTTGATTTAAGTTTAATTTTCAAAAATAGCACGTATTATTAGTCTGGTTAGGAGCTTATGGGAGAAAAAGCCACAAATTACACACATGAGCTCTTAAGATTTCCAAATAATCCCTATGATTAAGCATACCCACTCAGAATTAACACTATCATTTTTTCGTCTTTATTGCGCAAATTTTCCGCGAACGCTTAGTCTAAAAGTTAAGGAACAAGCTAGAGCTCAACACGCTCGACCGAGTCAAAATTTATTCTTATTCTACCCATCAGGAAAGTCAAAATTGTGACAAAACACTTATTTTATTTTTGAAAATTTTTAAATTTTTTCATTTTTTTGAAATTTTGGTGGTAAAAACGGGATTACATGAAAACAATGACTGCAGGCACAATCAAATCGAAAATCCCCCCCCCCATACTAGAATTAAACATTGTCCTCAATGTTTTACGAAAGGTTTCTACGCAAATCCTAAGCCGTTTATGAATTATGCTTAAAGATAAACGTTAATCGATTAGATTAGGATATCGGATTTCCCAAATGAAGCTGAGGATGTGAAGACCGAGTGATCGGAGGACAAAACCACGAGCACGAGAGTCATCACAATCCGGGCAATCCTGGACATACATCACAAAACACAAAACACGAGATAATGGAAGAGGCGAGCCTCATCACAACAACACTTATTAGAAAGAAGAAAGAAGATAGAATGGATAAGCATGGGTTGCCACCCACGAAGCGCTTGTTTTAGGTCACTTAGCTTGACCCGATCCCCCATACTTGAGCTTGTCAAGGGGGATAGAAATGGAGATGACGAACACCCAAATTAGGAGTGTTGTCTCCATGAATCAACATCGGGCTTTTCTGATGAAAAAGCTTGGAAGCTTTAAAGCCCCGATGTGATAAGAGATGAACTTTGTCCACATTTTCGGATGAAAATGGAAGCAAAGTTTGAATCACTGGACAAAGGGTGGGTTGGGTGGGTAAAAGTCTAGGTATAAGAACATAGTGTTCAGAAATATCACCTACCTCTTTTGTATTCAAAAGTCCCGTATCGGGCTCAATTTCATCATCATCCGGTGGTTTCGCCGGAGGGCGAGGGGATGATGGATCATAATCACTTTCAAAGTGGAAAGACTCATGCTCAGGGAGCGAAAGGGAATCATCGGTAAGCAATTCTTCAAAGAAAAGGATATCCCCTTCGGAGTCATAGTCATCGGTCTCAATGCCTGGTGGCATCGAGTCATCCGGAGTAAGAAATAAATCAATTTCCTCCATGAGAGAGTCACTATCCTCAACGGGGATAGGAGATGGAGAGAAAGATTCGGTTATAGCATCAGAAACATCGGAATTAGAATCTTCCGGAGGGCGAGGAGATGAGTTATCATAAAGCAACCTCTCAACTGGATGAATTTCACCCTCCGGATCAAGGTTATCATCATCAATTCCTGGTGGAATTGATTTGAGAAGAGTGAGTTCACCGGCGAACTCATCAAGAAGAGAATCAATCTTAGAAGAAGAATCAATCGAAGTATTTCGATTAAGCAGAGATTCTATAAGATTGGATTCGGCATCAAAGGAATCAATTCCCGGGGGAATTGAAGTGATACTTTCTAACACCTCATTTTGAATTAGATTTACCTCTAGAAAACGATTCTTTCATCAAAGATCCAAAAAGAGTGATTAGAGGAAAAATTTTAAAATTCTCCATTGGAACGTCCTCCTCGGAAAATGACTCATCATCACTTGAGGTACAATCTACATTTATAGTCATAAGAGGAGGGTTTATAGAAAGTAAACATGAATTCCTTTGAAGAATCATCATACGGAGGCAAATCACACTCACCTTCGGAAGAATCTTCGGACTCACTTGGGATTTGGACAAGGTTCTCAACACTAGACTTTATGAATTCGTCCGATTCCGTTTCCAGAATTGTGCTAAGATGCTCATCCTCCATTATGAGGGAGTCCGTTTTTGGTGAATCGGGTGTGATTGCAACACACGGAGGAAGTCCAGAAATAATATCTTTCAAAGGGATAGAACTTTCCTCGTCATCGTCATCATCGTAGCAAACGAGAATCTTCCAATATCGAGCTTTAGCCGCTTGCTCTTCTTCAATTCGCTTTTCTTCTTCCTTCTTTTGTATATATTGACCAACCATATCACGCATGGATGTCAATTGCTCCATAAGCTTATTTTGAGAATTGAAAAGCTCATTTTGAGAATTGAGAAGGTCATTTTGATCATTGAAGAGAGGATGATTGACGGTATATTGCGGGGGTTGAAATTGGTCAAAGCCAAAAGAATTAGGATCATAGCAAGAATTTTGCTCGTGATAATAATCTTCATTCATTGGTTGACATTGGTAAGTTTCATAAGGACCCCACAATTTTCACAACATTGAATTGGTTTGGGTGAGAATTATCAAATTGGGTCATAATAACCGAATAATAAGAATCATAACACGGATTAGGTTCATAATAATTCAATGGTTGACATTGAAAAGCCTCATGCGGGCCCCCGCAATTTTCACAACAAAGATATTATTGTTGAAAATCATGAAAATCTTGCGGGAAATTAAAGTCTTGATTGTAACACGGTTCCGGATAATAACGGAACTTGAGTGTACAATAGTGACCATAACGAGCATCGTTCCCGCAAAATTCACAAGAATACGTAAGAGGTTGCGGAGGTGGGTTGAAAACGTTAGGAGAATCCATCAACAAAGTAAGTTTTTTGAAACGAAGGTAATGAAATTTTCTTTTTTGGAACTACACTCAATCAAAACTTGTAAAAGTGTGTGGTCAGCTCATCAATGGTTTGAATTCATGGTTCTGGATTGGAGATAATCGGGAATTGAGGCAGCTTACGTGGACCATTATAACCATATGAAGACGACCTTTTTTCCCCGAAGACTTACAAAGTGCATCGTTGACAAAAAGATCGCATCTAACACTCAGCCACACACGTAACAACAATTGTGATCAATTTGTGGAGGACTTTGCGAGGAATTTTCACCGGGGTCCTGTTTGACAACGAATGGCTCTTGAGGAGCATTAACAACGTTGGTATTGTCATCGGATGACTCGGAAGTGTTTAGAAGGTCTTGGTAAATTCCATTTTCATGACAAATTGTAAACCAAACTTCCTTTAATTTCTTCCGCCATAGAGCACATCCTTGACAAGATGGACCTTCAACCGGGTTTCCACACTTCACACAATCCTGAGGGGGTCGTTGAGTACGAGTTCGGCGTTTTTAAATAGGAACACAACGAACAACTTGTCTACGAGACCACCCTTTTAACAACCACATGATTTATTGTCAGACGCTCACAAGTCGAACATTCTCTAATCGTGTAAAGAGGATTTAAACGATAATCGAGGGACGCCATAAGAATTAAAAATAGAGGGATAAGAAGAAGAATTAAATGGCAAAGAGGTTAAAGGAGATTATTTTTGGATTTTCGAGTTTTTTTAAACATCATATTTTATTAACGGACAAAACGAGATTGAATAACTTAAACCGATAATCAACTTGCTTCACGGTAGCTCTAAAAAGAAAAACCACAAAGGAGCAGGAGTAGGAAAGCGCGAAGCTATTAAAAACCTTCTCCTTTTGGGTCGTAGTTCCTACGAACAACCCTCATTATATACCCCCTATATAGATTTGTAATCCAATTAAAGGTGAGCCGTACTTCACAAGTGACACAAAGGCAAGTTTTAAATCTTTTGTTCGGGAACTTATTATGATAATGCTTCAGTTGAAAGCATTATATTGATGATGACTTTTATTTGTTTTTATGGACAATGTTTTTATATTTTTGGTATTTTTTTATCTTATATATACAATAAAAGAAAACGAAAAATATTTTTGTATTTTTATATTTTTATAATAATAATAAGAAAATATTCACAAACGGAAAACAATAACTTCACGAGGAAGGGTCTTCAAGACACTAATCGTCAAACCGTAACGATATTGTCGCAACACACCTCCCCGGCAACGGCGCCAAAAATAGACAATTTCCTTTTAATACATATAAATATATAAATAGATATATAAATATATAATAAATAGGATAATATCAATAGTAGTAGTATAGTAACCGGAAGTATCGGTCTCTCACTTCATTGTCCACAAAGTTTAAAACCGGACCCGGGTCGTTTTCCCCGACGAGGCGTGAAATTGACGGTTACTTTATTGGTTTGACTTTTGGATGCTTGAATAACAAAGGATTTGATTTGGTTTTCTAAATCCTACGGGAAATTACAAAAATTTAAACTAAGATATACTTAAAAATACGGGAAAATCATAAAAAGGCATGGGAAATTAAACCTAAAACTACGGGAAAGCATAAAAAGGCAATTAAATAACTTAAAATTCTACATGAAGCATAAATAAGGCATAAAAGGAAAACCTAAGTCTAAGGAAGCATAAAAATGAAGGCAATTAAAGAAACTGGCTAAAAACGTTAACGGGAATTAAAAATGAACGCGACTTAAAAACCTAATTTATTAAATTTAAATCCTAAAATGATTTTCTAACTTTTAATTAATCCTATGTGACAAAAAAGGAAGAACAAAGAAAACTAGACCAAAAACGGAAGTAAATTAAGCTTAAAACGCGAAAAAAAACGTAAACGGGATCGAATCTCGTTCTTTAAAAAACCAAATTTTGCAAAAATAACCCTACGTAAGTAAATTTATTTTTCTTAGGTCCTAAATGATAAAATAAAATTTAAAAAAATTATATTTTTTTTTACTTTTATTTTTTTATTATGAATTAATTACGAAATTAAACTAAAAATATTATTAAAAATATAAAACTATTTTAGAAAAATATGAAAATTTCAGGAAAAGTGCTAAATACTACAAAGATCCTATGAAAATTAAAAACTGGAAAAGTGCTTAACGAAAAAGCTGAGAAATAAGCTAAAAGGCTCGAATAAGCTTATTGGGCCAAAACGCCCTTAAGAAATTAAAATTGTTCCAACATTAAACCAATGCTCCTACAGGCACTGACTGGATAATGAGTGTAGGTTGTTTAGAAGACGTTTGTTGTGAAAGGGGAGGTCATGGGTTCGACCCCCCATGGCTTCCTTTTTTTAAAACATTTTTAAAAAAAAACTTGAAGAGTATATGGAAATAAGCATTTTTAATAAAAACCATTTAATCTAAAAACTTATAAATAAGCCACAATTGAGCTGAAAAGATGACAGATTGCTTGCTATACACTAAGGACAAGGAGGCTTAACTAAGGGCTTATTCTAGGACATTTAAGCTAAAGGCAAAGGCAAGCTAAGCAAAAACAGATAACAAACAACCTATAATAAGCATGTAGGAACACAAATTAAGCAATGAAAACAGGCAATGAAGAAATAAGACAGATTGGCTTTTTACACTATAAAATTTTAAGCTAAAAGTGCATTAGGCTCAAAAAGCTAGAATAAGCTAGGGGCAAAGCTGAATAAGCTAGGGGGTCTAAACTACATCTAATAAGCACATATTAACCAAAACTAAAAGCTAGAATTCTAAAATAAGCAAATAAGCAGATAGGGGTAAAAATTGCTAAAAACAGCCTAGGGGTCATTTTCAAGCTTATTTTTAAGCTCTTGAATAGATCCTTAGGGCAATAAGAGCTATATTCCTAAAAAGCATATTCAACAGGCTATCCAAAACAGCAATCATATAAGACTTTGAAAATCAAACAAGCTATAAAAAGGCTAAGTAAAAGTGTTGGATAGCAGCTTGAAAGCATTAAGACAGATAACAACATATGGCATTTAAATTACCATGACTAAATTCTAAGCTACCTTTAGGCTTATTAAGCATTAGGCAAAAGCTAAAAACCAAAAGAAAATAGATTAAGACTTATACTAATAACTCAAATAAGCAAAAATTAAACAAAATGGTTTAGAAAATATGCTAGAAACATGAGATGAAATTGACAGTTTGGCATTCATGCTTTTGGCTTTTTTACATCAAAATGACAGTATGCAGCAAAAGTTTTGAGACTCAAAAGCACAAATGTCAAACTCTAAACTTAAAACTAATTTAGAACAGATTATTATGAGCTAAATTCAGTTGAAATCAATAAAAATTAAGCCAAATGCTACCCTCAATTGATCTGTACTATTGGCCATCTAAACCTTAAGCTATCTTTAACTGATTTTTGGTCTTTTACTTAAAAGGATTAGCTAAAAATTATAAACCAAAACCAGGTGCATATTGATGCATTAATAAACTAGTTTTGAAACTAAAAACTACACTTAAGTAAACTATAATGGAAAAATAAGCAGTTTAGAAAACCTAATATACTAACAGACTTAAGAACTTAATAAAGCAACTTCAAAACTAAACAAATCCTATTCTAATCTTATGATAGCTATCCCTAAGACTAATTTAGAGCTTATAAAAGTTTAGCTGAGACCCAAAGATAAAATGCACCTCATTTTGACCCTTTTTAACCTTTATCCCAAACACTCCTTTAAAAACCTTTTTAACATTTTATAACTACAATAAGCTGTTTTAACACCAATTTTGAGACAACCAGATATATAGTAGGTTAAAAATACATAAGTAAGCAAGTTGGACAGGAAAACAAGCACGAATAAGCTAAAAAGGCAAATAAGCAGTTACAAGCTAAATGACAGATTTGCAAGAAAAACTTAAGAAACTAAAATTTTCATTAATACATTAAAGGTTTACAAGGAATTTAAAAGACAATAACATAAACTGGAAAAAAAATACACACTCTATACACTCCTAGATCCTCGGTTATCCTCTTCATCTCCGTCTTCATGTCTTATATAATCCCTGAGGTTCTTCTTAGCTTTGTGTTGTTGTGTTTTTGAGTGAGATAGCTCAAAGACCCAATCTCAGCGTCCATTTCAATGACCCAAACCAAATGATCCTCACCCTTGATTTCTTGTCTCATTCCTTTGTCCAATTAGAAGTCATAAGATTGCCAAAGTGAAGTTTGGTTGTATGTGGTGGGGTTAGGGTTTTGAAGTGGTGTGAATTTTGTCTTGGTGTTGTAGGGTTCACGTGGTGGGGGAGAGATATAAAGTACACCATGGCGGGAAACAAGTTTTATAGGGTGAGCAGGGGAAGTGTTTGGGAAAGTGACAAAAATGGTCCCTAAACCCATATAAGTGTGTTACACTTGAAATCCTTTGTGGTGAAAAAACTTTTGAGACTTGGCAGTTTTGGCCCTCAAGGGTGTTAATTGTGTTTACAATTTCAGTCCTTGGTGTTAATTGTCGTTAAGTGGGATGGGCTATTTTAGGCTAACACAGTTAAGTGTGTGGTTTGGGCCTTATATATTTCTTTTGGGCCAGCAGGTTTATTGAAATAAAAGGATTGGGCTAGTTGGGCCGTTTGGACTTTTTTGGACTAAATAGGGGTTTTGTTTATATAAAGTGGGCTGATTCGGGCCCACTAGGTGGGTACGGGTGGGCCCACTTCTGACAATTTAGGTTTTCGGGTTCGGTTTTCAATGTCCTTTCCAAAGCCGTATCCCAGGGTTGACTTTGACTTCGTCTTGACTTCATTAAATACACAAACGTTGTCGAGTCGATCCGGAAATGTCCGTTTTAGCTTCGTTTTCAATCCTTTTGCACTTTTGGCCTCGGTTTTTTCGCGCTCTTTTCAAATCCATGCTCGGTTTTGTCTTGTTTGGCTTCGTTTTTGTCCTTTAGTGAATATCCGGTACCTGCACAGTACAAACACAAAAACAAGCATATTTATGGCATTTTATGTGCGTTTTTGGTCGTTTAGGGTCGTTTTATTAGGTAAAAGGTATGTGTAATTACACACATACCAGTAGGTGTAATTAAGCACATACCAGGTGACAAAGCTTATTGCTAAGAATGAGCATTTGAAACAGACCTATAAGCAACTTTATGACTCGATTAAACCAGCACGTATTCGATCAAAAGAACAATGTGATGATTTAATTAATCAAGTCAATCTAAAGTCTGTGGAAATTTCTGATTTAAATGCTAGTCTTCAGGAAAAAGTTTTGGTAATTACAGCTCTCAAGGATGATTTAAGGAAACTTAAAGGAAAAGCACTAGTTGGTAATGCTGTTAGGAAACACACTATTAATCCAAAGATGCTTAAGATTGATGTGGAACCAATAACTCCTAAATTGTTAAATAAAAGGACAGCTCACTCTGCCTATATTAAGCACACTCAAGAAGAAGCTACAGTTCTTAGGGATCTAGTTGAACATGTTAAATCAAAATATCCACTAGATCATTCCTTAGAATCTGCCTGTAGGTATGCTAAACTAATTCAGGAGATGCTTTACACACATCAGAAAAACCATGCCGAGTGTCAACATTACTGATGGAAAAATAGTGGCATATGACCCCAAGAATTAAAGGACAAAAGAGGGGTTAGAATTCATTGAGCCCAGAGTACAAAACCCCAAGTAAAACACAATCGACAAAAATAACCTCAACATGCACACCTAGTTTCTAACATACCTATGTTGTCTTCTCTACAGGAGTAAAACTCGAACCCCCCCCCCCCCCCCCCCCCCCTCTACTATGCTAGCAATAACACAGCCTTCAGCACAAAACCAAGAATGATAAGATTCGCAAACACTCAAGTAGACACCAGAAGAATAAATTAAAGCCCCCCCTAGGAAGTTAAATCTAAGTCTGAAAAATAAGGATTGTGTTGTTCACCAACTTAAACTGCTCCATGGCAGTATTCCAAGCTTAAAGCGAATCCGAACTTAAATGTGTTAATGTAATGGTTCATGCTTTCTTGATAATTATGATTTGTTTTGGTGTTCTTAATTTTATCAATAATGTGAATGCTCATAAAAAATCTAAATCTGTTAACAAAAGTTCAAAGAGAAAAGTTTAGAAACCAACAAGAAAGGTGTTTTCAAATATAATACACATGGAGACCTACTGTTGTCGATACCTTCACTATAGCTATAATAGCGTGGCCCATTAACCAGGATTAACCACAACTACTGAAGCACCCCGTTAGGAAACCAACTGCTCCGTAGAAAATGAAACACCAAGTCCTGTTGTAACAATGTTACCTCTACTCAAGGAAACCTAGGAAATCTAAAACTAATGTTCCCGTTAGCAAATCTAAGGTTCCTAAATCTGTATCTGCTAACAAAAGGGAACCAAAACAATCTTGGGGATCCAAAGTTTCCGATGTTCCATCTTCCTCTCTTGATGAATGCAGGTCGTCCAAATTGTTCTCTAGTATTTGGACTCTGGCTGCTCCAAGCATATGACCAGAGATCACTCTCAGCTCACTAATTTCGTCAATAAGTTTTTGGGTACAGTTAAATTTGGTAATGATCACGTTGCAAAGATATTGGGTTATGGTGACTATCAGATTGGGAATGTTACGATATCAAAGGTTTACTATGTGGAAGGACTTGGACACAACTTATTCTCCGTTGGGCAATTTTGTGATTCGAACCTTGAAGATGCTTTTCGTCAACACACCTACTTCATTCGTAATTTAGAAGGTGTTGATCTATTGACTGGATCTCGAGGAAACAATCTGTACACTCTGTCTCTTGGAGATATGATGACATCCTCTCCCATATGTCTCTTGTTAAAGGCCTCAAAGACTAAATCCTGGCTATGGCACCGACGTCTGTCTCATCTGAACTTTAGTACAAATAACCACTTAGCTAGACACTGTCTTGTTTGTGGTCTCCCTAAGCTTAAATTTGAAAAGGACCATTTGTGTTCTGCTTGTGCAATGGGTAAAAGCAAGAAGAAACCTCATAAACCTAAATCTGAAGACACCAA
>BQNB010023223.1:0-62056 GCA_026074375.1 Tanacetum coccineum | reverse complement strand
TCGAAGACGTTTGTGATCGCGCGTTTGAATGGTTAAAGGATTTTTAGATTGATTATCTAATTTCTAAGATTAAAATGCAAAAACAAATAAGGGAAAACTAAAAACGAAGGCTTAAAGGGTTTAAACTTAAAAACAAGACGGGAACAAAAAAACGCGACTTAAAAAAAAACTAAATTATCAAAAACTAAACCGAAAATGATTTTAAAAAATTTTCTAATCCTAAAAAACGAGAACGGGGTTCGAAACCCGTTCTTTAAAAAACGAATTTTTTCAAAAATAACCCTACGAGTGCCAAACTAATTTTCCTAGGTTCTCTTTGATAAAAGAAATTTTTGATTTTTGATTTTCACTTTTTAATAATTTATTATGAATTAAAAACGATTTTAAAAATAAAAATTAATTAAAAATATTAAACTAATGAGGAAAATTATGAAAAATACAGAAAAGTAGATTAAGACATGCTAGATTTAGGAAAAATAAAAGCTGGAAAAGACAGCTTATAAGTAAGCTGCTATAAGCAGAAAATGGCTTATAAGCTAAAAAGGACCAAAAGTGTATATAAACCAAATGGTACCAGTTATGACCAGATGGTCCTACTGGTACCGATGGTTAGTATGCGTGCAAGGTGAGACATGCGTGTGCTATAAAGGAGGTCACATGGTCGAATCCTTGTGGCTTCCTTTTTGGAAACTATTTTTTTTCTTTTTTTTAAACTTATAAAACTAAAGAAAATAAGCAATATTAACAAAGGAAACTTTTTTATAACTTAAAAATAAGCAGGAAAATAAGCTGAAAAGTAGGGGCAGTTTACACTATTTTTAACTAAGGCCCTAAAAAGCTAACTGATTGGCTACTTTATGGAAAATAAGCAAATGCTAACAACTAAATAAGCAACACAGTTAAACTACTAAACCTAAGAAGCTATTCTAAGCAAAAATAATCATAAAGGATAAAACCAATAATCCAGTACAAGCAATAAGCACTAGGGGCTTAACTGGATACCAATGGGCCTAGGGACAAACTTGGGGCTTAATTTTAAGCATAAAAAAATGATCTTTAGGCTTAATCAGGCATAAGAGCCTAAACCTAGGCTTATGCGCTTTCTAGAAAAGCAAAGAACACAAGGCTTAAATAAAAAAATAAATAAGAAAGAAAGGCTAAAAAGTAGGCTGTCACAAAGATATGCAGTTTAGAAAAGACAAAGGGGCATAAGCAGACCTAGTAATAAGCTACAAAATAAACTTCAAATTTAAAAGCAAGTTAAAACAGATGGATAACACCCAACAATGAGCTTGTGCTCAAAAGTTCAAAAGCTGAAAACAGGTTTAAACATCTGATAAATTGATTTGAAAATTAATAGTTTTTTAAACTAAATAACCTTAACAAAACTATGACAGATTTTTTTGGTATAAAAACACAAAACTAAAACACTCTATTCCTACTGCATTGATACTTAAAAATGAACACAAAAACTAGACTAAAAGCTGGTTTAAACAATCTCTCTCAATGAGCACTATCAAAACTGTTTGATCCAACAGTTTTTAAAGACAACATAAAAAAAACTTAAAACAACTTTAAGACTTGAAATCTTGGAAAAATCTCTTAAAAACAGCTTACTAAAGGTGGCCAAAAGAGACCAAGTGACCCAAAGTGGGTTTTTACCCACTTTTACCCACTTTGAACCACTATGCCAAACACCCCTTAAGATTTGCAAAGTCAAATTTTAAGCTGATTACAAGGAGTTTAAGCAAGGGTTTTGAACACAAATGGCAAAGAAACAACTATTGAGCAAAAATAGGCAAGTAGCAAACAAAAATAAGCACTCAAATAAGCATTTAAGAAAATGGCAGTATCCAAAGCAAGTAAAATAGTTTTAAAGCAAAACTCATGTAAATGACAAATAAGCAAAATATTAAGATAAATAAGCAATAAGACAACAATATTAAGCAAGATAAGCAGAAATATAAGCAAATAAGCAGATGAATAGTAAAATAAGCAAAAAAAATATAAAAAGTAAACTTACAAAGGGTCCAAGCTTTTGGCTAAACAATAAGCTTTCCAAAGCTTATTCACCTTGCTCCTTGCTTGATTTCTTTTTTTTATATTTTTGTGATTTTTTTGTTTTTGACAGAAAGTTAAAAAAAATGTTTATATAAGCTTCAAAAGACTCTAAAGCTTATACAAAAACTAATAAAACAGTATTTGAACACAAATAAGCTTAAATGACAAGAATTAAAGAAAGCTTAAAAATGACAAGTAATTTAAAAACAAGTATTTAAAAGACAAGAAATTAAATGACAGAAAATGTAAATTGCAATATATTAAAAGTTGGTGCAAATTTGGTTACAAGCTTTTGACTCTAACACAAAAGTTCGACCCAGACTAGAATGGCTAAACTAGCTACTATTTATACAAAAACCCTAAACCTTAAGTCTTCATATGTTGTGTTTGTTGTGTTTTCTTTGTGAGAGAGTTCCCAAATTGGATTGCCTTTGTGCCCAAGTTCTTTGATCATACCCGTTGATCTTGTTGTATGTTTCTTCTGCCCAATAAGGTTGTGAGGGATTACCAGCGTGTCATGGGGTGGGGATAAGGGATTGTGAAAGTTTTGGAGCTTTGTGAACAGTAGTCGAGGAGGGGGGACAGGGAAGGGTGAACAGTATGTGGTTGTTTTTGGCGGGTTGCTCTGTTTTTGATTTTGTCAGGGAAAGAGTTTGGAGAAAGGGCAAAAATAGCCCTCCATCTTATATTTGTTGTTTACATGAAGAGTCCTTGTGGTGATGGAAGGTTTTTGGGATTTGGCAGAAAATACCCCTCAAGGTGTATTGAGTGTTTGCAGTCATAGTCCTTAAAGGACTTAACGACATCAACTGTTAAAGGGTTTGGGCTAACAGTTTGTAAAAAAAATGGAATTGGGCCTAGTATGATTAATATGGACATTGGGCTTTTCATAAAACTTGGGCTTAAAAAGTATTCATATATTATACTAATGGGCTGACCCGGCCCATTAGATGGGTTCGGGTGGGCCCATTAAGTATTCTTCGGTTACGGCTTCGGCTTTGACCGTTGACTTTGTCGGGGTTGACTTTGACTTTGACTTTTGTTTTGACTTTTTGACTTTTGGCTTCGATTTGAGTTTGTCTTTTCACGCTTTTCCATTCCGTGCTCGGTTTTATCATATTTGGCTTCGTTTTTCGTCTTTTTGTCGGATATCCATTTCCTGCACAATATAAATGAAAACATGCAAATACAAATTATTTTTGGTACGTTTTTGGTCATTTAAGTCCGGTTTAAATGGAAAATGGTATGCGTAATTAAGCACATACCAGTTAAGGTTTAAAAGCTTCGGAAACGTTTGTAGTTTCTTGGTGAAAATTAATCTTAAAGGTTAAAATTTTTCAAGGGTTTGTTGGTTTTTTGGGGGCTTGGTAAATCATGTTTTGAATGTTTCTGTGAGATTGTTGAAGATCAACTCGTGCTTATAACTTGAAAGACAAGCATGGTTTAGGTGTTTCTTAACGGTTCAAGGAAAGTGATTGTTCTAAATATAGGTTTTCACTACAAAATAATGGGGTTTGTACACACAAATTTCTCCACGTTTAGATTAATGTGAACCTTTTTTTCCATTTATCCACACAAGTTAGAGTGCAAAAATTTTGTTTACGCTTACTACTGTGTCTTGTTAATATATTCTATATAATGTCCGCATATAAAAGTGTGTATAAAAACTAAAAGAAAAAAATTATAAGGTACACACTTACAAGCGTAAACTACAACTAGTAAATACACTCATAAAAGCGTGAACTTTGTTTTACAATAAGAAATATTACACAACACACAAAAGCGTCAATTTTTCTTTTAAAAGGATTAAGAATCCCAACACAAGAAAGTGTGAACTTCTCCGATAACCAATTATTTAATTGTTTAAATTTAAAAGAAACTAGAGTGTGAAATTTACACACTAGAAAGTGTGACTTATTTTACATAGAGCATACATGCTCACGCGCCTAAACAAATTTCATTAATTCCCGGTCACCAAAAAATCCCCAAAAAAATCTCATAACAATCCCTCACTTCGCACTATGATTCGATTTTTCATTAATTCCGGTGGTTAATTCCGGCGTGGCTAGGGTTTCGGTAGTTAATTCCGGCGTGGCTAGGGTTTCGGTGGTTAATTCCGGCGTGGTTAGGGTTTCGGTGTACTTAGTGTTAATTCCGGTGGTTAATTCGATTTTCTGTTAATTCCGGTGGTTTTGTTCATTCCAGATCTCATATTCCAGCGGTACGATTCCTGTTAATTTTGTAATGTGATTGTCGTTATTTTGTTTATTTTTCTGCTCATGTGATTGTGAATTATTAATTTTGGGGAGTTTTCTTTTGTTTAATGATTTAGTTTGTAAACTACAGTTTTCGTTTTACTTATAGATTGGTTTTAGGTGTTTTAACAATGTGAAACTGCTCCGTATGTATTGACTCTAGCCGTATGTTTAACACTGAAATCGTACTTGTATGTGAAACTAGGATCAATTGTATGTTTATTGTTTTTTAAATTGTATGGACATGTTTAGGTAAGCTTCATAAATGGATAAAAGTTGGATTAAAGCTCATATAACAAGCAAACCTTTTAAAGAAGGAGTCAAGTCATTCATTGAATTTCGTCGTGGCTAAGAAGTATAGATGGAATAATTGCCTGTCCATGCCTTAAATGGTTGGAACGTTTGGAAAACATATGGGAGGTCGATAAATTTTATGGCCACATATTCGTTCAGGAATTTTACCGGGTAAACTCAAATTTGTCGATTCCAATGGGGAGAATTCCGTACGCTTCAAAAGCCATCTACGACCCACTTTTGGGTGAAGATAAATAAGAAAGTTTGGTTCGTGATGCTTTAGGTCATTTACCTTCTGATAGCCCACTAGCACGTGATTCAATGTTTGAAGACAATGTTGGTAAATTTTCTCAAAGTTCTTATCGTGGGGTTGAGGATGAGAATGTCGGCGAATCTTCTAAAGCTCACAACCATCTCGACCCACTTTTGGTGAAGATGAGATAAGAAATTTGGTTCGTGATGCTTTAGGCCAAATACCTTTACATAGCCAAGGAGTAGGCGATTCAATATTTGAAGACAATGTTGGTGAATCTTCTCAAAGTTCTCATCGTAGGGTTGAGGATGAGAATGTCGGAGAATCTTCTAAAACTTCGGATGATAGTGCTGATGACATAGGTGAAAGTTCAAATGCAAAAAAGTCAAATAAGCCGGCAAAAGTTTTGCGATATTTCCCCTTAATCCCAAGACTAAAAAGGTCAAGTGTATTGGTGGTGTATCTAACAAGACTTTTGGCATGTTTCTAGAGCTTATAAGGGATGCTTTTCCTCATCTTACATCATTACCATCCTCGGTTAGTGAAGCAAAAAAACTAACTAAAGATTTGGGGCTTGGTTATGAGAAAATCGATGCTTGTCCAAATGATTGCATGATTTATTGGGATACACAGAAAGATCAAACATCTTGTCTGTTGTAAAAGCTTGCGTATAAAGTGATACGGCTGATGACATAGGTGAAACTTCAAATGCAAAAAAGTCAAATAAGCCGGCAAAAGTTTTGCGATATTTCCCCTTAATCCCAAGACTAAAAAGGCTATACATGTCCGAAAAAACAGCAAAGGATATGAGGTGGCATAACATGGGTCGAACAATGGATGGAAAGTTAAGGCACCCGGCAGATGGTCTTGCTTGGAAGGGTTTTGATGCCTGATATTCTGATTTTGCCTCGGATCCGCGTAGTGTTAGGCTTGGCCTTGCTAGTGACGGGGTTAATCCTTTTCGAACAATGAGTACAACACATAGCACTTGGCCAGTGTTGTTGATTCCTTATAATTTACCTCCCTGGTTATGTATGAAACAACAATCTTTTATTCTTTCATCGGTTATTCCTGGAGAGAAAGCTCCCGGGAATGATATAGACGTTTATCTACAACCTTTAATACATGAGCTGAAATTATTATGGAAGGGTGTGGATGCTTATGATGCTTTTTCTAAACAAAAATTTAAGTTAAGAGCTTCACTTATATGGTGAAACCTGTAGATTTGCATACACAAGAAACTGCATATTTATCTGAAAATAAGCCCAGAATCAGAAGCAGTTTTGATATATTCTGATGCGTGTTTATCTAAGCTATTGGAAAAATCGTAAGAAAGTTAAAGTTGCTGATAATTACATGTTATTGCTGTTTTGACTCATGTTGCTGTCTAAAACAGATTCTGAAATAGAAATGAAAGCTAAAAGAAGGGTTTGGCATTAGATTCTGCATCAGAAACTTTGGTATGGGTAGGTTGAATCTGAATGGGTCAGAAACTTTGGCATTAGAAGAAATTTTATAGATGACATGAGGCATGGTCGAAGAAAGAAATCTGTGTTATTATAAAGAATTTATTGGCTTTTCATTTGATGAGAACTTTGTGGAAGAAGAAACGGCTCAACACCACTTATGGAAAAAAAAGAGTATATTTTTTGATTTGGAGTATTGGAAGTTTAATTTGTTGAGGCATAATTTAGATGTGATGCATATTGAGAAGAATGTATGTGATAATTTGCTTGGAACCTTATTAAATCTAGATGGGAAGACCAAAGATAACGAAAACTCTCGTAAGGACCTTATGGAAATGGGAATAAGGCATGACCTCCACCTTATAAATCGTCCTAACAAAAAGCCATACATGCCCCCAGCATGTTACACCATGTCTAGTGTCGAGAAGTCCAACTTCTTACAAGTTTTAAAAAGTCTTAAAGTTCCTGACGGATATTCATCTAATATTTCAAGGGGCGTGAGCATGAAAGATCGTAAACTTATCAACCTTAAGAGTCATGATGGCCATATCTTAATGCAAGATATTTTGTCAATAGCTCTTAGGGTTTCCATGCTTTCGCGAGCACAATCTCGAGTAGTTAAAGTGGTTTCTGATATTTGCTTATTTTTCAAAAGGTTGTGCGCTAAAGTTCTTGATCCTGATGAATTAGATAAAATGGAGTCTGAAATAGCACTTACATTGTGCGGATAGAGAAAATATTTCCTCTAGTTTTGATCACAATTATGGTCATTGACTAATCACTTGATATCAGAGCAAGCTGGTGGACCCGTTCATTATAGTTGGATGTATCCTATTGAAATACTTGATGTGGTTTGAAGTCATATAGTTCGAAATAGGGGCTCAACGGAGGATCAATCGCCACCCCCCGGTCGAAGCATATCTTAAGATGATGTCTGACTTTTTGTTCATTAGATTATTTCGAAGGGTAGAGACTTTCTTTAATCGCCCTCCTTGAAGAAATGACGAACACATTCTTGATAAAGAGATGTATATTCTTAATTCGGGTGGTCGTAAGTTAGGAAAGGTTGAGATTATTAAGCTTGATCACAAGTTATTAGCTCAAGCACACCGCTATGTTATACTAAATCATAGTAAACTTCAGCCGCTTCGTGAGTAAGTTTTTGTATACATATTCTTATAATTTAGTTTAAAATAATGCTATATAAAGTATATTAAGTTATGGTATATTTTTTGTAGTCATTTTTTGGATCAACAAGCTTCTAACGGTAAACCCATGAACCCAAAGATAAAAGAAAAATTGATGGTTGAAGTTTTTCCACAGTGGCTTCAAGAGCAGGTTACAAAGTTTGAAGTCATTATACTAGTTCTTTCATCTTCGATGTGCATAAACTAACAAGTGTAATAAAAACTGTAGGTTGCAATATTAGAAAAGATTAAGTTTGATGAAGAAGTTGTGTCCCTTGCTAGTGGCCCTAGAACTATTGCAAAACAATATAATGGCATCATCACGAATGGTTATAGATTTCTTACTAGAAGGCGTGAAGAGTTTAAAAAGACCCAAAATTCAGGAGTCATTGTGGAAGTTGAGGGAGGAAATTACTATGGAAAACTTTCCAACATTATCGAGCTAGAATATTTCGGTGGATACAAAGTTGTGCTTTTCCATTGTGACTGGGTTGACATTCGATCTTCAAGAGGGCTAAAGAAGGATAAATATGGATTTCCTCTTGTAAACTTTTCTAGGCCGTTAATACACACGGGCGTAAGATTGCAAGATGATCATTTTATAATCTCATCTCAAGCAAGACAAGTTTTCTACATAGATGATTTAAAAGATGTTGGATGGTCACATGTAATTGTAGTGTTGGCAAGAGATATATTTAACATGAGGAACAAAGTAATTAGTAATGATGATGAGTCTTATACCCAATGCATGCCTTATAATCTTCCAACACTTTATGATGTTAATGAGGCACCAAATTGGCATAGGAAGGACATCGAAATAGAAGATGATGAATAACACCATTAACACCAAGTTGGTTTTTGTAGTGTTTTGTGATTTCGTGTCAAGGGTTTGTAAGAAACTAAATGTTATTGATATTCTTTCATTTCTGATTGTAATAGTTATTGATATGAGCTCTTGCAGACTATTGGTTGTTGCTGAAAATATGATGCAGTCAGTGTTTGGTTATTAATATTATATAGTTAAGAATAGTATGAGACCATAATCTTAGCTTAATGTCTCTTATCATAAAGGCATCCAGTAACATATAATAATCCCAACGTAGCATGAGTAAGCATATTAGTCACTAGATAGTACTAATAGTTTATAGCTGAACAACTCTTTAGATCTAGAGGCTTTGGCACATTGCTGAAAATTAGTCCCGAATGCGCATAATGAGTGTTTCTAGTTGATAGAGAGATGGGATATTTCATAGGAGATGGATATTTCAGGATAGCCGAAATAAGATTTAACTACTTACTTGACTGTTATTCTCAGTCATCTTGCAACTATGTATATTGATGCATAAGCCCTGTGTACATCATATGTTCTTTCAAAAGCAGTTCAATTTGAGGTCGTTCGGATAAAATAAATGATTCTTTTAAGTTCTCTATGAACAATTAAAGCCCTGTGAACATCATTTGTTCTTTCAATCAAAACTGATTTTAATCTAAGTGGGTTTAACTTTTGATGTAAATGTAATATTAACATTTGTAAAAAGCATCCTAAGGATGCGCTAGAAGTATGCATATACTAACTTTATACTTTTTCTTAAGCAGGAAGATGTTGAAATCTCAAACAACAGTGAAGAATCCTACAAGTCAGCATGCTGAAAATTACTCGTTACATTCCTATGCAACGAATCAGCCAACATTCTACCGTGACCATCAAACACAACCACCACTTCCTGTTGAGTTTAGTCTTTATTTTAACAAAAGTCCAGGGTAGTCAAGTGTTAAGTTTTTGTGGGTTAACTTGTGTCCCAAGTCCAGCCCATGTGTTTTAGGGTTTGTTCTCCCCCCCACCACTATCCTCCTCCCAGAAATCAACCAACATTCTAACCGTGACCATCATACAAAACTACCAATTCCCTCCTCCCAATTTGAGTCACATATCGAGACTCTTTTGCCGCGAGCCACATATGCAACCTCATACAATCATACAAAAGCAAACCTGGCCGTCACATATGGATACTCCAAGCACCTCATATGCAGAAACTAGACAATCCGATAGGCCCATTGGTAAGTCACGTGTGCAGACCCTTTCAACAATCGATATGCAAGTAAAAGGTTCAATCTCTCACTACTCCCCAATCATCACCCTCCATCGACACACCTTTGGAACCTAATCTTTTTTCTACTATTCGCCAAAATAATTCTTCTTCATCATCAGTATCTACCTATTCTCAAACCTTACGATCTGAAACAATGGCCATTTTGAGTCAACTATGCATCAGACTTCGTCTTCCTCAGCACCTTTTATGGACGAGCAAGAAGAAATAGATTGAGAAAATTATGAAAGACGTTGTTGAGCGAGGCAAAAAGAGATTATAGTAAACTTTGCACGAGTCATTATCTTAACATATTATGTATCTTATGTTATATTCTAACAATGGTATATTTATCTTATAGACGTGATGGAAATTTCTTAGTGAAACAAACAATGACCACAAAGAAAGTGTAAAAACTAAACGAGGGTGAAATGATTAGTGGTTCCTTTCAATGACCTCAAATCACCCATACAAATCTGCAGCAGGTATTTCACAATATTCATGACCCAACTTGTGAAAGAACCTAATATGCCCATGCCCCCTCGATGCTAAGAACTGAAAGAATGCAAAAAGCGTTGCGGGTCTCAAAGCTTATAATGGAACTAACGGTATAACTTTGATATCTATTTTTGTTCCGTTGACCATATCTTTTTAGGTAATTTACTATAACATTGCATGTTAAACTGAGATTTAAATAAATGTATACTTCCCCCCCCCCAAAACAAATTGGAACTTAAAAATCCTACACTACATTTTAAACATGCTACATGTTGCGCACGATGACAAAGACGCTCATTAATTTTTTGAGTCTTTCTACAAAAGGGATAAATTGTGTATTACTATCATAAAATGGTCATTTATAAAAGTGAAACATTATATTAAACCAAAGTGAAATAGAATAACAATAGTATTAATCAGTTGATTTTTTCTCTTTATCAAAAGTGACAATTATAATAATTTTTGATATAGATTAATAAATCAACCTTAATGATAACTTTTTGACCAATATCAATAAAATAAATACTAGCGTAACTTGTTTCTTGTTGTCATTATTGCATTTTGCAGCGAGATTTTGAACTTTCCTCGAAGTAAAAATGTAGACAGATGTCGTTTTTCCTCAATTTAAGAGACAGTTTAGGACTTAAAACAAGGATAAAAAAAGAGTTTGTTATCGTTAGCTGCCAAAAGACTACAAGAAGCTAATAACTTTGATTGGAAGAGGATGCAATAAAACCGATGACGAGATTTGCAAGCACTCGACTTAGTAGAAGCAGCCACCACACTATCATTGTTGATTCCCAATGGAATGCTTAAAAGGATCAACTTCAGAGCACCTAAAACAAAGGTACACTACGAATCTGTTTATATTAGTTTTATGTTTTCTGTTTAGCATACTTACCGATATTACTAACATGTGTTTTCAATAATTGAATCACAACAACTTTCAGCACATGGGAAGAAAGCAGAGGTAGCCAAGACCATATTCACACTACTGGCGCATGATCTTGCGAGGAAAAAAGATGCATATGTAAGTCTTCTTTTAATAAAATTAAACCTATTCTCTTCTTTTATAATGGTTTTTACTTTTTGATGGTTTATATATTTAATCTACAAAAGTGAAATACAAACGAGAACCTGATACATCAAAAATATCGAATGAACATGTAACAAAGCTAGGGTCAATAACGTTGATGATAGGTCAAAGTTGTTACGGTATGAAATATTTACTACTTTAGTTATGTTTAAAAATAGATATAAACGAAACTAATATGAACGTGAATCCTGTTTTTCTAAAGTAAAGCGAAAGCGGGTTTTTGCAAACAAGTTATTTTGAGGTTGGAATTTCAGAACGCGATTGATTCCTGAGAATAGGTTGGAAATTACCCACCCCCCCCGCCCCCCACCCCCACGCAAGGAAGTTAGCAAGAACTTAGGCCTCTAAGAAGAATGGAAGACCTTGTGGTATGTGTTGGAGTAACCAAATCCCAAGTAACAAAATTTAGATTTGATTTGAAAGAATGAGACCGTCAAGGTGTATCAAGTGAAAATCGATTTCTGTTGAACAAGTTGCTGAACAGCGTAAACAAATTGAGAAACAAAGTAGAAAAAATGAACATATGGAAGAAAACAATGACTAAGTTTATTGGTGACTTAAAACCATGCTCCATATTTGGTTTGCTACTCGTAATAACATCAAAGACACAGGATTTTGTGATGCCAACTCTTCCAATGCTTAATTCCACTCGTTATTCATAGCTCTAAAACTTGATTTATAATATATTTTCCAGCCCTTTTATGGTTCATGTGAAATCGTGACATGATTAGGTACTTCAATTTTTTCTTTTTTCCTTAATGGTTGCTTGATAAGTCTACTTCTTCCTTTTAGGATCTGTTTATTTGTCAATCTAAAATGTTTGCTTACTTTAAATAGATATTCTTCACCAATACCTAGCAATTAGTTATTGGTAGTTTTTTACTAATGATTTAAATAAATTTGGAAGTCCCTACCACTAAGTCAATGTGTTTTACTCTGTGCTTCAAATAGAATAAAACCGAATAAAAATGGTCTTCCCTTAGGCTTTACAAGTATCTTCCGTGAGGATTATTTACGAAGTATCTTTCTGATGTTTGGATTAGCGTTAGCTTATAGCACAGTCTGTGCTATCTATTGAACCATAAGTTTTTAAGTTATAGATTAAGCGTTTATTAAAGCTGGTTTGTAGTACAATGCAACTTAGAGATTCGGTTTTAATGAAAATGAAAAAATCTTGATTTGCAGTTCATCAAGTTTTGCAAGTTGTGAAGTAATCTCATAGAAGTTTCCCTAATAGTTATGTATTATACATGCAGGTTTTGTAGTTTCGTCATAGTTTGCAAGTTTGAAAACGAGCGAGTCGACTTTAAAGACAACATTATATTTTTGTTTCTGGAACTTTGTGAATTCGGTTTATACCATTAGCTTTTAATATTGTCAAAAAGCTGGAATTTTTAAATCTGAATTTGTAGAATATTTTTTGAAAATCTGGAATTTGTGATTTGTTGAGAATTGTATTTTTGGAAGAATTGAAAATCCTGAATTTGTTAAAAAACTGGATATGAGTTTTTCTCAATAATCCCCCCAGCTTTATATATAATATTGTCACATCTTACAAGGGTCGAATTTCCTAATTTTGTCACATCTCAAGTGATGACTTTTACTATTTTTGTCACACATTTAAGTGTGAACTTCTTAATACCGTTTTTTTATTTGCTATTCTTTATTTTTTGTTCACTACTTTTAAGTGTGGACTTTTCAAGAACTCTCACACATTTTATACCGTGTAGTTACTCTTTGGTTGTTCACACCTTTAAAGTGAACTTTTTAAATTATTGTTCACACTAATAAATGTGAAGAGTCTATTTTGCATATTCATCGAAAATAAGTATTATGTGACAATTCAAAATTTTACCGTCTGAGTCACTACTCCAGTTTGTATCCCCACACACGTAGTAAAGGTGGTGACTCTACAATTGTACACATTTTAATGTGTGATGATGTTGCTAATAAAATGTGTACAAACACCCCCCCCCCTTTTTAAGTGTTTCTTTTGTGTTTCTTGTACACTACATGCCCCCCCCTTTTTTTAAGTGTTTCTTTTGTGTTTCTTATTACACTACATGAGTTTACGTAACACTAAAATTTTGTTTTTAATACAACACAAAACTAGAGATAAAAGTATAAGGCGGAAACAAGGTGATTTTTAAAGTAGCTTACAATAGGGTTGAAAAAAGCAATATGAAATTTTTTGTAGATCTTAGGGCCTATTTCTTTAATTTCTTATGGCTAGATAATGCTTTCCCAGTGATAGAGGGAGCTTATAAGGTCAAGATGAGAAGAGAAATTTATGTTTTTTTTTTCTACGGAAATAATATTATTTTCTTTGAGTAAAATTACATTTATAACACTTCTCCCAAAAACATTAAAAACCACATAAACCTACCAATCTCGTAAACCCCAGATCTACAAACATAACCAAAACTTAAATGTCTATAATTATGGCATCCATGGAAACGACCACCCTAAGAAAACGACCATGGAAAACGACCCATGAAAAACGAACCCACCAAAAAACAAGTTGTCGTATGCGGTGATGGAGTGATTAGGTGTTTGCATCAATTCTTCATGGCATGTCGATAAAAAAGAAAGAAAGCAACTTATTTCCATGGCTTGTCGATGAAGAATCACCAAACACTCGATCTTCATGGCATGATGACATTGTCCTCCATGAGATCAACAATAGGACGCACTCCGATCTCATGGCTTGTCGTATAAAAAGACGATAAATATGTATCCACGTCCACATGTACAAGGCTTGATCAAGGACGATAGATATTTCTTTCAGAAAAGGATATGACTTGTACAATCAAAAATGCAATTGATCGAAATCATATGATGAATGCATAACTAGTTGAATGCATAAATAGTGCAAGCTTTTATCATCAAAGAAGCAAAAAGGACAAAGTTGAAAAAACAAAATGGTGGTGAAAAAGTACGTGAGATGTAAAAACTAATATTTGGCGCTACTTATTGAGGTTATATTATTTGTCAAAATATTTGTTGGTGTTGGTCTAAGTTGGGGGAGAAAGAGGGCCTATTTTTAACTCAATACAAAGAAAATCAAGTGGTGCTTGAATCTTTAGCTAAGGAACACCATTCAGATAAAAAGAAACGCACCCTACTCCATGCTAGTAAGTACTTTTTTGAGTTAACTCTATTTTATTTTTGGTCCTTATGGTTTATCGGGTTTAACAGTTTTGGTCCAATAGTTTAAAATGTAATGGATTCTGTCCGTTTTTTGTCGACCCGTAACACTTTTGGTCCATTTGTTGTTGACCGCTAGTTTGACTCGTTAAAAAAACCTTAAATGACTAAAATACTCTTATTTTTTCTAATGAAATGACTAGTATACCCTTTCTTTCTTTTTTTCTTTACCTTTTATTATTATTATTACTATCACTTTCTTAAATCACCTTTTATAATAATAATTATTATTATTATCTAAATTCACAAACACATAACCAAATCCACAACTTTTTCCCAGTTCTTAATAAAAGGTCTTAAATTAAAAAAACACAAAAACACCAACTCCTTTATCTTCATCTTCTTCTATACAAAAAAAACCTAAACTTTGACAAAGAAATCTCAATCAGTGACACACAAACCTAAGACCCCTTTTGTCATCGTCTTCTTTACCTAAATTATCACCCGTACACCCAATCAAACAGTCATGTTTCTTCGTCATCTTTGACAAATATCAACCTAACACAAAATACCCTCATCCTTGCCTTCATTCTCATACATCAAACAAATCAAAATCTTTAAAAAGACACTTTCTTATTTAGCAAAAAACTCACAAACAAAACAAAATTAAACCACCACCACCACCCATCTGTAGTGGCGGATAGTGACGGGTTGTTCGAACCTCGGTAGTTGTTATGGCTGGTGATGACGATCATTTGTGATACCCAACACCCACACACCTCATCTGTGGTGGATGTGATGGGTCCGTGAGGCAGATATAAACAAGTTTTGATGAAAATCCCATCTTGTCTTCAACAAACCACATCCCATCTTCTTACACGCACGCAAATAGCTCCTCTCGATCTGGAAAATATGACGGCGGTAGTTGTTAGGTTGTCGCGGTTTTTGGTGGTGGTGGTTTGGTGGTGATTCTATAGACTGGGGTGTTTGTTGGTTGATGTGATGATTATTGTGTTTGTTAGTCTATTGTGATAAAGTATAAAAATAAAATGAATGAGAATATTTTTTTTGGTTTTGATCCAAGCTTGACTGAAAAAGAGTGTGTATAATTTGTTAGACAAAAGATGAGAGATTGAAAGGGGTGAGGAAATAGGTTTGTGATTATGTGTGGGCATGAACATACTCTTATCTTTAATAATATAGATGAAAAGACAAAAATGCCCTTGTATTTAACGGTCAAAGTTAGTCAAACTAACGTTTGGACCAAAAGTGTTACGGGTCGACCAAAAACGGACATGATCCGTTACATTTTAAGCTATTTGACCAAAACCGTTAAACCCGTTAAACCATAAGGACCAAAAATGTAGTTAACTCTACTTTTTTTAAACACAAAAAATTGTTTCTCTCTCACTCTTCTTCTATATTTCATTTTCTTTCATAGATGAGAACAAAGCGAGATTTCATGTGAGCTTACTATAAAACTTACACAGAGCAACATAAAAGTGATGCCTCTTGTTTGTTGGATGCCCATACCGCCCATAGCCAGGGTCGGGCTTGGTTATAAATCTCATGTGTGCACGAGATTTATGAACATGTTTTTGATATATTGTGTATTTTTAATCAAAGTAATTAACCTAATTTAGCTTTAAGCGTGAAGTATTTAACAATTTGTTTACTTGTGCTATACATTCATAATAACCAACGAATTTAATAATCAAATGTTTCAACTTTGCTAATTATAATTCCCTGTTACTTGTTATCAAAAAGCTATAATAACCAACTGAATTACAATTGATCTATATACTAAAGAGCGTTGTACAGTAATACAGTGACAGGCTAATTTGTTTCTCTGGGCTTATAGTAGCCTCCTTTTCTGGCTTGCTAAAATCTTGCTAACATATTCTTAGTCCATCACCACTCCCTCATTCTCGATACTTCTTGATGGTTTGGTTTCACTTTTGATCATTGGTCAAATTGAAATGACTAAAATACCCCTCTGCAATTTGGTTAAACCACAAAGACTATTTTTGCAATTCTCTCTTTCTATTATTATTATTATTTATTTTATTTTTTAATTAATTTTTTATATTTTTATTTTATTTTTATTTTTTTATTTTTTCTTATTTATTATTTTTTTAATATTTTTTTAAAACTTTTTTTAATAATTTTTTTATAATTGCTATTGTTAACAAAAATATATAAAAAACGTATACTATAATCATATGGAATCACCACGATCTTCAGTTATTGTTTTTTTTCTAATTTAGTGTTTTGCTCATCTGTTTACTTTTTCCGGTTATGCAGTTTTATATGTTGTTTGCGTTAACTCAATCGGTATCGGTTATCGGGTCATTCGGTATAATTTTTTTTGGTCAATCCCAAAAAAGCCGATCCGAAACGAAAACCGGGAAATATGTTTCTGGGGTTCAACCGGAAAAATTTTTTCTTATTTATTATTTTTTTAATATTTTTTTAAAACTTTTTTTAATAATTTTTTTATAATTGCTATTGTTAACAAAAATATATAAAAACGTAACATAACATATGAATCACCACGACTTATTGTTTTTCTTCTATTTAGTTTTTGACATCTTGTTTACTTTTTCCGGTTGCAGTTTTATATTTTTGCTTAACTAATCGGTTCGGTTATCGGGTCATTCGGTTAATTTTTTTTGGTCAATCCAAAAACCGAACCGAAACGAAAACCGAAATCTATTTTGGGGTCAACCCGAAAATCGAAGCGAACCTAAAACCAAAATTTAAAAAAAAAATAATTACATAGATATTTAGAAATATATATATATTTATATAAATTCGGTTTTCGGTTCGATTTTCGGTTCTTATTGCCAAACCCATATCCAACCCAAAAACCGATATCCAACCCAAAAACCGAATTAGTTAAGCAAAAATATAAAACTGAAACCAGAAAATGTAAACGAGATGTCAAAAACTAAAAATAAAAGAAAAACAATAAGTCACGGTGATTCATATGTTACGTTACGTTTTTATATATTTGTGTTAATAATAATAATAATAATAATAGAAAGAGAGAATTGCAAAAATGGTCTTTGTGGTTTGGCCAAATTGCATAGGGGTATTTTAGTTATTTCAATTCGACCAAGGACCAAAGTGAAACCAAACCTTCAAAATACGGAGGTTTTTTGCACTTTCGAAATTCGATGGACCAAATCTGTAATTTGGCCAAACCACAAGGACCATTTTTGCAATTTACTCATCAAGTTATGTGAATCCTATGTATTTTTTGTCCTCTATGGGTCACATTTTTTGCTAGTACTACTTTGCATCGTTTTCAATTCAAAATCACTTTCGAAACTAATTGGGATGCATCTAAATGAATAGAGATGCATGTAATTTAAGTCGATGCATCTCAAAAGTGTGGTTATAGTTATTTCTCATTCTTCTCATTTTATATTTTCTTCTCACTGGATCCTTACCTTTCAAAATGATAGTCCATAAGATTTCCTAAACATGTTCACGTGCTAGCTAGCTTTTGGGTTCACTTTTGCAACCCTTTGTTCTTTGTCAACCCAACTTCTACTCCAATATGGGATTTCTCTCAGCACCTTGTGCTTTGGCTTAATTATACTTTATACTATGGAGTATGTCGCTCCACGACAAAATATGAGGCAGCCTTTCAATGGGTTTATTTCGGTATAGTTATGTGGTCCAGATACTTAAAAGCCATTAAACAAAATACATAGATTATTTATAACATGATGCTTCCAGATAAAATCACTCACTCTTTGAAACACATGGCGATGGGAGGTTTGTATGATGCTTGCAAGGAGCGACATGATCATGGAAAGAATTAGGTAGAAATGTTGACCTAAACTTAGTCGTGGTCGAACTTCTCCTTGCAGGCATCAAGATTTTCTTATCTTTTTTACACTACACAGACTAAGACAATGATGACAGTTTTGCATATTTGAAAATGTCATTTACATAACATGCTCATAATGGTATCTTGGCAAGGCAATATGACTTTAACTAGAATTGCAGCCATGGCTGGTGTTTGCTAGCGTATGTTAGATTTGCAAATATAAGCCTTATATGTATTTGAAAGAAAATACCCTCTTTATGTTTTCGTTTAACTAATACCATAAATAGTCGTGACCCATATTTTTTGTTACGAGTTCTTTGCGTGTTATTACATTCAGTCCCACAAAAGCCCCCGATCATCGGTAGGATGCATTCCACCAAAGAACGATGTGAAACAGAAAAGAACGCCATGATAGACAATTTGAGGCAAATTATTTTTTTGCCACAACCTCTTAGGTTTTCCCATCTTTCTTTGTGAACCGGTATTCTATTATGGTGTTACCGATCAGCGCCTTTTGTGGAACTGGAACTGAAAAGGCGCAAAACTATATATGTATTGATTATGCTAGAATGAATATAAGCAATTTCATCTAAAATTGTGGAATCATGTAACTTGGCTAGGCAATCCATTAGGTATGCAGCCATGGCGGGCTTTCGCTTTTTTCAGAAACGCAAGCTTTGATATGAGCCAAATGATTTTTCCATGTTCCTCATGTAACATCCTCCTGATTAGGTTTCCGTGGGATCGGTTGTCCCTATAAAGTACGAGCTTTTGATAAAATCTTTTACTTAATAAGGATAACCGAACTACAGGTATCGTTGTCATGAAGCTAGCGAAAGAACAAACAATTTTCAGATCGACATCATGCTTTTTCGTACGATTTAGCGAGGAGTAGTTGAACACGTGCATACGTTGATTCGTATGGCCTGAAGTCGCGGAAGATCATTATTACTATACATTATAGCATTCGCAGATGGAAATATTAAATTGTAGGCTAGACTAATGTGGGGTTCACGACTCATTTATTTACACGATGTTTTGTGTTTATTATAATGAATTTTTTATGTACATATTATGTAATTCTTTATTTCAATTATGTTGAAATATGGCCGTTTGTCTTTTTAGTCACGAAATTAAATATTGCGTTTCTCTCAAACAGAACGTGTTAACAAAACTCGGCGCAACGAAGCGCGAGTTTTCAAAACTTGTTAATTAAATTTCTAGATACCTCCAAATATAAAAGACAACAAGCTATTCTATTTTTATATCATGTTTGTCACATGTTTAATATGCGATGTATTTGTAAAACATATTCCGTTGTACGTGTTCACATGAGCGAGCCCAAGCCAAGTATCAAGTAATTCACATCAAATCCTTACACAAGAAAATTTGCATTTCATATTTTAACAAAAGAAATTATAGAACACATTTTTTAAATTTTACTTGTTTCCTTTGGAACCCTGTTGTTTTATATGAAAATAAAAAACAATATCACACATTTTTTTTATGTAATTTAGGAAAATCAAATCACCTTCGTATTTTGAAAATAAAAAATATAAAAACGTTTTTCTCTAACTAAACGTACCCTCAACTTCTTGTATCATTTACTTGCATCTTTTTTTCCTGGCAACTGTAAAAACAAACACAGTTCCGCCTAAAAAAACCCAAAAACACGCCCACACCTTATCTCGCATAAACACAAAACACTTTTATCTCTTTCTCCTATCACTACAAAACCCCACCACCACCGTAACCCTCCACCACTGAAACCCACACCACAACATAACCCTCCACTACCGAGGCCAACAGCCATTGAAACCTTCACATCACAAAGTTTCTTTTATGCTTTGAGGGTTTTTAATAAATCTATATATATTATAAAAGTTTTGAAGGTTTTTTTTATAGATATGTAACTCTTTTATGTAGATTCGAGTTTTTATAAGATATTTGACGGTATTTATTTTAGTCACCCCCTGTCGTACTTGGACTGCTGTTTTCACGAGGGTTATAACAATTTTTTTAATGGAACAAAGACTATCACTTTTTATACTCCCTCCGTCCCATATATATAGTCCACATTTTTATTTCAGATTGGCTCAAATTAATTATTCACTTTCAAAAATATATATGAAATCGAGAATAATGTGATCATAATGTTTTTATTAAACTGTGTGTTTTTTTTTTGATGAGACAGTGTTTTTGATAAAATTTTGTGTAACTTTTTACAAAATAAAGGACCCAAGTTGTAGTTTATGTGAAAGTATTGTTTGAAAGTACGAAGTGTTATGTGTTGGAAGTCAAACGTAGTTTAACCAATACAAACCCTAGTTCCTTGTCAGCCGCCCATTCAACAAATCAGTCGATCTCATATCAGACACATGAACCAAACAAAAAAATTGAATGAATCCCACTTTCATAGCCATGTTAACATCAGGTATATTATGAATTTTCGTAGATAGATATTTATGTTCTTATTTGGTGTAGTTTTTTTTTTAAAGTTAATTTTCTAATTGATAAGAGTTTAAGTTTTGTTTATTAAAATTAAACCACTTCATATTTATGAATTTGCAGTAGACCTGATCACTCGATGCGGCCGTGCTGCGACCTGGTAAATTGGATCGCCTACTTTTGTGTGATTTTCCATCACCAAAATAGAGGTGATATTATTACTGTTCTCTCAAGAAAGGTAAAAGTGACATTTGTATATTGGAGGCTGCTATATATTTCGACCCATTTGAAGGCCGAATGTGACAACTGAAAATAATTGGTTAAAGGGGATTGGGTTCAGATGGTTTTTCAATCTCTTTATGCAACCTCTTGAGCTTTATGCTAAATATCAGATTAGATTGCAGTTCTTGTAAATTATACATTATTTATAAACAATGGACATGGTTTTTAAAGCCCGTTGTCACCTATCCAAATCTACAAATTTTGACCGGAACCCGTTACCCAACGCACTCAATCTGCCCAGTTTACCACCTTATATGTATGTGCTCATTTTAATTTATGGATGACTATATCTCATTCTCAACTTTTTGATATCAGTTACTAATGGCCAATGACGTAATTTGGAAGCTATAGCTCATAAGGTAGAAGGATTTTGTGGAGCGGATCTACAAGCCCTTTTCTTATCAGATGCTCAGCTGCCGCCGTCCACGGTCTTCTGAACAAGCTCATGAACCTTTCATTACGAATGCCCTTCGAAAGAAGCTTGCTGCAAATGCTAGACATTCGGTTTCAGAAGCTGAAAACCAGAGATTGTACAATATTTATGTCCAGTATTTGGATGCTAAAAGATCCGCCGCAACACAGGTATTTCTTATACACTCTTTGACCTTTTAGGGTTACTTTTCAACTTAGGTTTAGATCAAGATTCTTTTAAATTCTCACACATTGTTTAATATCTGTTATAATGGTCAAAATGGGTGGGGGCGGTAGTGGGTCAAAGTGGGCCATTTTCCGTCCGGATTGGGTTGACTAGATACACATTTTCTGCAACATATTTTATTCTTAACAAATGATTATTGTGTCAAATACTACTTCATTTAATGATAGAAAATTTTGGATTGAATGATTCAGGATGCTTTAATGAATCATATATGTACTTATATGGTGACTTTCAACATGTTGTAATCCGTTTGACCTATTTCCTGTAGACCTTTTGGTTCGTTGGAGATAACTTGTATCCCAAATCTTCTAATTCATGCGTAAATGGGTTGTAATTGGCACCTCTGTATCTGTAATGAAGTTTACTAGACATTCTGCAAGCAACTAATATTTATGATACTTCCTCTGTAATTAAGTGTGTGTTTAGTTGTGGCAAACAGTTTCTTTGTGGAACATTTTGAAAACGGAGAACTCTGAGTCCATGTTTCTAAATTCTAGTTAGAGGCAGAAAACTGGTCTTCTGTTTCCAACACAACTTTCAGAAACTACCCTTTGTGAGTGCATTTTTTGTTTCCTATGCTTGACTTAGAACAACTTTTTCGAAAACCTCCCTTTTTTGCCCACTACTAAACACGACTCTAAAATTCCCTTGATAAACCAGTTTTTAAATGCTCTAGTTGATTGAATTATTGTGTAACAGTTTTGTTATGGTTTCTAGATCTCTTTATGTGGTTTGGTTTGGAAAGAGTAGGGATTATTTAAAAAATACAGTTGAGAACGTCATTGCTTTTAAAGTATTTTAGTGGAATCTATTGGACACTCGTTCTTAGATGCCAGAAGTTGCTGCTAAAGTCCTTTATGTACCAAATGTATTTGCTTGTAATAATATGTATATGCTGTTTTTCAAAGACGCAATTGGTGTGTATTTTTCATTGGCGAGGGTGAAATTTTTTACTATCCAATCAAGTTGCTTTTTTGCATGGTCTTTTGCTAGACGGCTTTTGATATTCTTGTTTTATTAATATATTGCAAACTCTCTCACGGTGCCTTTAACGAGGATTGAATTTTAATGTATTGTTCTAGGAGTGAGCAGAGACATTGCTATCTTAGTATATGTTTTTATTTTTATATAGTTGTAGTTTATGACCAAATTCTATGCTGAAAATGTAGAAGATGTTAAAACTGAACATAACATTAGATAATTACAATGACAAGAAATACAAGTAAATTGTAGAGTTATGTTGGTATTTTCCTCTGAACTTAATATTTAGTATTAATTTAATAGTTGAAGCTGGATCATTTTGTTTCATCATTTATGGTTCTAGTGTATGTTGGCCGATATTAGTATAAACATCAACAAAGTTAAGGAAATAATTGGACAACCTTTAAATTTGTTCTAATACGCTGGTGATATCTTGTAAAAGGTTTGCTGTTGAATTTATGGAATGGTTGAGGGAGCTCACTGCTAAGACTGCTTCGACATTTAAAGGGACTTGAAAAGTAATCTTTTGCTATTATTCTTGTATTTGTTTGTTGACCTCCAGACTCTCCTTTACTTTATAGTTTGGTTTTTATTATATATCAGGGTATCTTAAATCCTGCTTGTGTTACTTGTCTGAATAAAGACTATAGATCGTCCAAAAACCTTTCAATGTCAATATCTCATGAATAAATGGCATTCATGATTTAAGATTGTCTTATAGTATATTGGGAACTGCTTTCTTTTGTGCGTGTTAATAATGATTGCTATAGGTATGTATAACATATGTGAGTTCTGCAGTTTGGTTGATTGCAAACGTAAAACTTTATATCTGATTTGTTTTTTAGACCAATTTGAGCTGCTGAAAGTTCTAATCAGCTTTCAATTTTATAGCCAACCACCCGTCATTATAATAAGTTTCTGTGTTTTCAGACTAAAAAGGAAGCGGTTTTGAAATAGACATGAAAGATACGTCACAAACCTCTTATTCTTGTGTATGTGCCTTGGTTATAACCTATGCAGTTATCTCGGTCAGATTTCAAATATCGTTCAAGGACCGAGATTTGAATTATCGGTTATCGCGGTGAGATATCGGTTTTTATATTATCTAGAATATTAAATATATATATATATATATATATATATATTTATTTTTGATATTTTTAATATTTATTTGATATAAAATCTGCAAAATTTATATATTTTCAATAATTTTATTAATGTTTTATTATTTTTAATTATATTTCTTATGTATATGTGGTAAAATTTACATTATATGTGTTTTTTTATTAAATTTTGATTTACTTTAAATAAAGCCCACTAAGATATTTATTAAGCCCATTGTTTTAGTCCACCAAAAATTAGGTTTAGATACATATTATGACACAGCCCCCACTCGGTCTTCATTTCACCACCTTCTCTCTCTCTCTCTTCTTTTACAGTACCATCACCACAAAACAACCACACCATCACTACAAAACCACCACTGTTCTAAATTAAAAACACAATCAAGTAGGTTTTAAAAAAAAGTGGGCTGCCAAAATAAAAGTGGGGTGCCTGAAAAAAAAAACGAGATTTTCTTTATCTCACCGAGATTCGATATCAAAATCTCGGCAAAATATCGTCCAATATCGCCGAGAATATCGGCTCCGATATTTACCACCGAGATTTGGAACTGATATTTTTTCTAGGTCCGAGATCCGAGATCTCGACGAGATATCATCGAGATTAACTGCCCAGGTTATAACGTTACAAACTTACGTATCACAGGTTTCTTCTGAGAAATATGTAAATTAGACGAATCGTTACATCTAGTTGTAGGTTTGTAATGGGCTATATTTGCCTTTTCTGGGTTACTACTTCTGTCCATCCTATCTGATTCAATTGTTTGTTTCAGATTCATTGTTATAATTTTATTGTTAATCTGTAAAGACTCTAGTGGACCTTGTTAACGTAAGCATGCTTTTGAGAAATACAAGTGTCATCCTAAACATGTTCAACATTCTCATTTTTATCTTTAAGCCTGTCAAAATGCGTCCTGGGGAGTAGTTATTCTAATTTATTGAGATGCTAATTACTTAGCCTTCACTAGTATGCACAAATGCAGATTTACGATTTTGTTTGTTTTGAAGGTACACACATGATTGCGCTTGTTTGCTTCCAGTTGTTGTGTCAACTGATGTTAGTCGTTGACAATTTTGAACTTGTTACAACTTTCACACCTGACAGTAAGTCCTTTCTACTTTCTATTATCGCCGAGTATGTTGTTTCCTTACATATTATTGGCTGTAATACGGCAATTATAGTTGTTTATTTTGTTTAAAAGACTTAACCATTCGTCTTTAACCAGTAGATGGCTGCCTATTTTCAAAATTTGTTTACATCTGTTTTGTTTAAGAGACTTAACCATTCGTCAATAACCAATAGGTGGCTCCCTATTTTCAAAAACTTTTTACGAAAAATATCCTGGAAAAAACAGCATATTTATAATCATGTGTGAATTGAGTAGTATTTTATATGTGTCTAAATGCATATTTTATACCTTAAAATGCCATTATTAACTAGGTTTTTAGAAAAACATTGTTTACATCTAAAAAAGATTATAAGTTTTATCACATACGTGTACTCAGTCATTAGGGAGCTTTTCAGCTTTTACTTCGATATTCAAATCGGCTAGTTTTGGGTAGTAAGCTTCAAAACAAAGTTTGTAGTTTGAGAATAATTGGTAGTCTTAGTCGATTTTCAAATCGACTACTAAGCTGCAAAACAAAGCTTATAGTTTGAGAACAATTGGTAGTCTTAAAGTTGATCTTCAAATCAGTGTCTCGGTAGTAAGCTTTTGGGTAGTAAGCTTCAAAACAAAGATTATAGTTTGAGAATAATTGGTAGTCTTAGTCCATTTAAGCTGCAAAACAAAGCTTATAGTTTGAGAACATTTGGTAGTCTTAAAGTTGATCTTCAAATCAACTAGTCTCGGTAGTAAGCTGCAAAAGAAAGTTTATACGATTCATATATCAGTTCATACTTCAGATACACAACAGCTTCAAATAAGTTTATAAGGAAAATAATACTATTATTTTAAGGAAAATGATACTCATGCCTAAAATGTATCCCTAAAGATACGCCTAACAACAAGATTAAAACATGTGTCAAAATCAAAAGTGGAAATTAGGAGTGAGAGCTTATTTTAAAAGACTATTAGCATCTCAATGGCTAGCTTTATGATATTCCAACTCAGATCTGGGTCATATCAAACCTCACGGGTATGTCTTTCACTTTAGTGTCCCAACCACTCTTGCTATGGTATATGTTTCTTTGCCTAAATTTACTGATTCTAGCATAATAGAATAACTAGTAAAGCCAATAGTTATGTAATTGAGATCAGGTATGTAATTGAGATCAGGGGTGGCTATTCTGACTCATTTGCTTATGAATGGTTGGTTTGGGTAATGTTTTCCAATGGGTCAAATGTGTAAAATTTAGAAAGCTAGTTACAAGGGAACTGGTCAAATGGGTCGAAAGTGTACTTATTTATAAAATATATTATTATTTGAATACTATATTTCTTTGATAATTTTTTTTATACTTGATCTAACCCGGTTTGATCAGCACCAACAAAATTACTCGTTTTGGCTGTTACCTAACCCGCGTGTCTTACCTAATTGTTTGATACCAACCTATTTTCTTAACTACGGAACAGTTGGTATGATTCTATGATTTGATATCAACCTATCCGACCTTGAATAACTCTATTTAGTATGGTATGGGTTGCTATGTATGGTATGGGTATACAATCATTAAAAAAGTCAGCTTTATTCAAAGAAATACATGAATGATATGTTACTGTGGTCATGCTCATAAAATCTTTCTTTATATCAAGCTGGTTTTATATGCACTTTGATATGGTATGCAGGTTAAACAAGGTGCCAAACAGGAGAAGGGTGGGATTAATTTTACATCAACAGCTGCTAATACGCGTCAGGACCTTGATACAGTGAAGGCAATATGCAGCTCTATACACCTTGCATCTAGATATTGGATAGACTTCTCACTACTGTGGTTATGTCTTAGAAATTTAGACCTTACCGAAGCTAGTGCAGTGATACAAGCACAATAAGCATTGCGCACCCGATCAATGCTGCAGGATAGATAGTGAAGCCAAGAAACTTTGCCCACCATGTCCAAGTTCCCCCTATTTTGTGCATTCTCAAAACCCCAAACAAAGCGAATGTCACATATGCCAGCATTCCAATTGATACCCAAAAATATATTGGGTAGCTCTTTCTTGGTGAGCTGTTTGTAGGCCCCCAACCCAAATATCCTAGCATTACACCATAGAATGCAAGAAACGCCAAAACTAGACGAGACATGTGGCCGGCAGGGTCATCATTCCTGTCATGAAAATGTGTATGTCATAAACCAGTGCACTCGAACACAGGTGTCTAAAGATGATTAAAATAATAAATCAGTTATGTGGCAATCAATGACTTAGATTTCAGTAGAAGCAACTATAGCAATCAGTAAATTATGTTAAATACAATTATTGTGACAGATCATTCTCTCGCATACGTTTCACTGCAATCTAGTCTCTGGTTCGATAACAGTTACTGGTAAAAGTCAGTAAATCAGCTATTAGCGTAACAGTAATTTACCGAGCGACTCAGCAATTTGTTTTATAGACTTGGTAAAATCGATGTAAAGATGCATCGAAGGCTAGGCAAACAATCTAGCGTAGTATGGTGTTGAGACTTTCTGATAAGCTGTGGCCCAACATCCTTCGGTACAAATTGTGTTACTATAATCTTTATATCGCTGCTTGCTAGTTAGACTTAGAAGCTCTGTTTCACAAAGCTGCCTACTAAGAATCCGATGGTTTATATCAATTTTATTGGTTCAGGTCAGTTTATATATCTTTTTGGTTAACACAAGTTCAGCAACCCAAAAAAGATTTTATATTGATGTAATACACTAACCGAACAATATTAACAAATCTGTACATTGTGATGTAATGGACAAAATTTTGTACCAGACACTTGTATTACTCACTTGGTTTCGCCATTGTCTTGTGTAGCTGATTCATTGCCCGAATCCACATCGTGATTCCTGCAACGCCAAGAGAACGACAATCTGTTAAAACCTAGCGTAGTATGGTGTTGAGACTTTCTGATAAGCTGTGGCCCAACATCCTTCGGTACAAATTGTGTTACTATAATCTTTATATCGCTGCTTGCTAGTTAGACTTAGAAGCTCTGTTTCACAAAGCTGCCTACTAAGAATCCGATGGTTTATATCAATTTTATTGGTTCAGGTCAGTTTATATATCTTTTTGGTTAACACAAGTTCAGCAACCCAAAAAAGATTTTATATTGATGTAATACACTAACCGAACAATATTAACAAATCTGTACATTGTGATGTAATGGACAAAATTTTGTACCAGACACTTGTATTACTCACTTGGTTTCGCCATTGTCTTGTGTAGCTGATTCATTGCTCGAATCCACATCGTGATTCCTGCAACGCCAAGAAAACGACAATCTGTTAAAACCTGACAAGAAACGATAATAAATGTAATAAAAAAACTTGATTTCTGCAACACCAAGAGAACACCAAGAAGAACGATAAAAAAACTCAAGAGACACAGAATAAAAAGCACACTTTTATATACATGTAAAATAATACACCCGATGACTTATAACCTTGATTTCTGCAATTAATTTGTACAATATAACACGAGGGCAAAATGTCGGTTCACGTATAAGACTCATTTGTAACTCACTCACCCTGTTTGGGGCCCATATTGTAGTGAAATTGATTGGTCCACTTCCAGAATTTCATTCCTGCAACACAAATAAAGATTTTTACTACTTGACGGTTGACAATAAAAATATTTTCTCGAATTCTGCTACACATGTAGTACAGTATAAAACAAGCAAATTACACTAACTTAAGGACTTAATTTCCATTCACTCACTGAGTTTGTAGTTGTGTAGACGGTTCTGCTACCCATTCCAAGTCCACAGCCCTGCAACACCAGGAAAAAACAATAAATGTTTACATCCTGACAAGAAAAAAGATTATAATGGTAAAACCAATACATTAACTCACTCAGTTAGCCATGATAGTTTTGGTGGATATTCTTGAGGAGCTGCTGCATGAAGAAAGCTGCAGGAAAAGATGAAACAAGTTGCTACAACTCATTAATTCGTTACTACTCAGAGTTTCACTCAATAAGTAACAGTTACTCACCAAGGAGGGATAGTAACAGTGTGGTCTGCTCCTTGAGTGTCACTGGTGATTTTGATGCTTTTAACACGGCTACTTGTGCTGTAAGTTCATGTGAATGATTACAATTTGCACAAATCAAAGATTCTGTATATATGCTAAATCATGTTAAGTATTTGTAAAAAGTGGGAAAAAATGTACAACAAATAGTTAGTTACTCATTATAAAGGACCAAATCAGTAGTGGTGCGTCCTACTGTTCCGGTTGTCATGGATGGACTTATATCAGGCCTAGACAGAAAAAGTGCAAGATATTAAATTTAATAAGGAAGTGTAAATTAACACAAGTTGTTTAAATCGCTGATTATCTACAGACAATAAGTTAAGATGTTAAGTTATGTACATATAATGTAAATGATTGCAATTTCCTAGTGTTGGCACAAAGCCATTTGTTTTTCAAAAGCAAAGATTGCTAAGTCCTGTTAACTATTAGTTAGAATTTCTGAAACGAATACGTAGAACAAAAATTGTAAGACCTTAATAATTGGCTAATACTTACTTAGGGGACTTCATTGGGTAGGTAAAATGGAAAGAAACTGTAAACTTTGTTTGCTGTGACAGATTATTAAGAATGTTACCAAAGTCTTATGCTCAAAGAGAAATTTGTTAATAACCTTGATAAACTTTGTCCTGCATCTCCTCCTGAAGTAGATGCTCCGTTTAGTCGGGTGTGTCTACTAGAAGAGCATTGCCATGGATAAAAAATTGTTAGATTATAATGTTAGCTACATTAACATTGTCTTGTGTGCATATTAACTAGTTAAAACTTTTTTTCTTGGTTAGAGCCAAACTATAAATAACAATAGTGTTCTTGATTCAAAAAATCCCATATCTAAACAACTTTTTACTTTTCTAAACATTTATACAAATAGTTTCAATGCAGCATACCAAGAGTTTATTTTAAATACTGTCATTTCAGTAAAGCAAACTTAGTAGCTGCTACATCCCACACATTGTAATTGTAATTCATAACATTAACAAAATTAGTTTCTAAAATATGCTCTTGTTTGAAAATTAACAACTATGTTCTTTTTTATTATTTTTATACACTTTGTTTCACCAAAACAGTGATTAGCTAAAGCTTGTTGACAAAAGACAGGTATTAGTTGTTCCAAAAAAATGAACAATAGGGAAGTAGTTACTAACCTAGATTTGCGCCGCACCAACTTCTCAATCTCCTCCTCTTCCGATGCTAAAGCACTATACGCTCCATCAACATCACACCTATAAAGTCCAATTTAAAAATAAGAAGAGAAAAAAACGGAAGTAACTATAACAAAGAATTAACACTTACGTTGAGATTTTTGACATCATTTTGCTTAACAAACTTCAATCCCTGAAATGTTTGCTGATAAAATAAATAGCACGAATGTTAATAGTGGGATTTGATTAAACTATAACACCTTGAAACAAGCTATTAAGAACCTAAAAATAAGATTACCCAAACACCCCCTATGTTAAACTAACAAAGAATAGATTATTAAATGCTAGGCTGAAATTTGAATAAATCGTACCACCTTCCTAATAAGCTTACCCATATACCACTTAAGTTAAACCAAACTGTTGAAATAAGCTATCAGTGCAAGGTCAAGGAACATAATCTTAATTTCAGTTAACAAAACTTTAAGCCTGAATTGCACTTACCTTATACAACAAATTACATGATCAAACGAACACATTGAATACGAAAAACGCCAATATTAAGTCCAAAGTCACATAATGACCGAATTCGCTCAAGGTACTGGAATAAACCTTCTCTTCATTTATCAAAGCATACTACTAGTCATTCCTCGTAATAACTAACACCATAACAGATATTAATAGCTGTCTAAGCGTAACATAATGCAAAAATTGAACGTATTCATCATCAATGAAGATAAAACACATTATAAACAGCTTATACAACAAATCACATAATCATACGGATTCTTTCAATACGAAAATCGAAAAATTAAGTGATGAACCACATAATAACATCATTATCTCACTACAGAATCACATACATTACATAATCTTAATTTCAGTTAACAAAACTTTAAGCCTGAATTGCACTTACCTTATACAACAAATCACATGATCAAATGAACACATTGAATACGAAAAACGCCAATATTAAGTCCAAATCACATAATGACCGAATTCGCTCAAGGTACTGGAATAAACCTTCTCTTCATTTATCAAAGCATACTACTAGCCATTCCTCGTAATAACTAACACCATAACAGATATTAATAGCTGTCTAAGCGTAAAATAATGCAAAAATCGAACGTATTCATCATCAATGAAGATAAAACACATTATAAACAGCTTATACAACAAATCGCATAATCATACGGATTCATTCAATACGAAAATCGGAAAATTAAGTCATGAACCACATAATAACATCATTATCTCACTACACAATCACATAAGTTACATAATAACTAAATGACGTAATAAATTTGGTCCGAAACGTAAAGTGACGTCATAATTCAGTTCAACACCACATGCTGACGTAATAATCACAGTGTGACGTCATATACTTAGTTCCGAATCACATAATGACATAACGATTACAGTAAAATGACGTCATAGTTTCAGTCAAAAACACATAACGACGTCCTAACAATAGTCGGAAAATGACGTCATAAATCACAAAATGACGTCATAGTTTCAGTCGAAAACAGTCCTAATAATAGTCGGAAAATGACGTCATAATATCATTACGGAATCACAAAATGACGTGATAGTTTCAGTCGAAAACACATAACGACGTCCTAATAATAGTCGGAAAATGACGTCATAATATCATTACGGAATCATAAAATGACGTCATAAGTTCATTACGGAATTATCGTAAAAAAACGATTAAAATAAACATTAGAAATATACCGTGGCGAATGTAGGCTGAAGCAAGGCTGTGGTGCGGCGGTGGTGCGGTGAGCAATGACCACCAGTCAACCGGTCCAAATCGTCGTCAAATGAGAGAGAAGAAGTTGAGGGCTTGGAAAGTAGTTTATGGGCTCAATGATCTTAAATAAGGTTTTAATAAGCCCATTGTGCTCACGGTTGGCTGCTGGGTTGTTCGGTTTAGTCCGTTTGGTTAATTTGTTTCCAGTAAAATCGAAAATTGAAAACCGTACCGACCGAATTTAAATTAGAGTTAATCGGATTAAATCAAATTTGAATTTGGTTTGATTTTCATGTTAACCCGAATAACTAATTTTTTAATTTAATTATATCGATTTCTAGAAAAAAATAAAGGGAATTGCATCGATTTCTTTACAAAGACCTGTAATCGCGTATATATTCCATCAAAACTCATAATTACGTATATATTATTCCAAAGACTTGAATATGTCATATAAATTTAAATTATTATCTATAATCTATGTAAAAGAAGGTTTTTGAAAAACTCATCTTGACCCTAAAATCCTAACTCTACCATCCTTATGACTTTATCGCCTTCGTGAATTATTGGGTTGTTAGGTATAGTACTCAGAACTATAAAACCAATTTTGAAAACCAACAAAGTACTTGTGATATAGATAAAAACATTTGTACTTTGATGATTTGATTATTCAGAAATGCCCCATACACATGCGTATCGATATTTGATATTATTTTGCACATGAATGGAGGAGATAACACTTGAGTGTTTATGATCACATTTATTAAGTTGCATATTTTATTCACATTTTCTTTCCTTATCAAAAATAGTCAATCTTTTGATATTTTGAATTTCAATTAATTAAAATATTTAAAAAACTGTTTGGGGAGAAAAATGTTATCATAATTAACATGCTTATCTGGAACATTTGATTGCTCCCCCTCAATTATGAGGGTATGATATAGTGTGGAGTACACAATATTCAAAGATTTTGAATTTAATAAAAAAATTCTTAAAAAACTGTACTCCAACATCATTCATTTAGTGTTATTACATACTTATATAATATTAACAAGAATAGTATGAGACGAGTACCTGAAATGAGAAAACTAGAATGACAAATGTCATTCTGTCAAGTAAGAAGTCTATTGCCCGTTCTTACGATAATTCTTACACCCACAAAACTCTCTTAGCTTCTCATGATCTTTGGTCAGCAATGTTCTCTTCGTCTTGTTAAATGGACTTCCTCTTCTTTTTTGATCCTTTTCCGTCCCAGCTACTCTTAGGCTCATGTTCATCGTATCCTAGTTCAAAGTTTTGCAGAGTTCGATTCAAATATATCCTATGAACTGGCTTGAGTGTGCCTTCAATGAATTCGGTAAACCTCCTCAGATACTTTCCTTATAATGTGTTAGATAAACCACTCCTCTAGGTTCGTACATGATGGTATATGGTTCTTTGACATCAAGACCATCACATCTTACTTGTGGCCTTGTGACGTTGAGCTTGTTTGATAACTCTTCACCCTAAGTTGAACGTCTTCTACCCTTCTCTCGAGAACGATTCTTCGAATGAAGAAACGTAGAGCGGTAACAAGATCAGTTTGTTCACCGCCTTTGAGATGGTGGAGTTTGTTTTAAGTATACAAGAGATATATATATCTTTGATGTCATTCAAGTGAAGGTTTTGGAAAGTCAACTTCCTTGAATATATACTCCTTCTTAACATCTCATCTTACCACAACCTTCTTCAAATGCCCAATATCGAATTCTTGTCTTTGCGAATGTTATGGTGATACTTAGAATCTGTCATTCGGAGTAGTAGACCGTGTGAAGTGATGTTACTGCATGCCTTGTTATGTAGAATTGTTGACGTTTGGACCCAGTGGTTAATTCCAAGAGATGCATATAAATCATATCCCTCTTTGCTTGAGCTTCGAAGATTAGGAATCATTTCTTTCAAGCCTTCTAGATCATACCGTGCAGCCTTTGGTTTTGTTAGAGATGAAGCATACCTTTTTTTCGTGTTTCCGTTCTTCAGATACTCCAAATCTTTGTTGATGAAGAGATCCACAGGAATGGTCGTGTGACCAGGAGGGCCTTGCAATGAAAGAGGCTTGCTTAAATTATATGGAACTCTGTCACCTTGTAGATTCGTCCAATCAGGTTGATATGTCAAGGCTAAATAACAATGCTCCATATTATATTCAAGCTCGATGTAGTTCCTGCAGCTGGCCTTAAGTAATTTTAATGCTGGTCCTTCAAGGTCAGCTTTTGTGATCTTGTCCTTCTTGAGATGGTTTTTAGCAAACATAGGTGAATCGACAGTGAACCCATCACTTTCATCAAACGTGAGAGAGCCTTTTTTTAGCATTTACCATCTCATTAAACCATAATTTTTCAAGAGCATGATCATCATTTGGTTCTTTGTACCATTCAGGGACATGAGTTTCTGGTCTCACCACTGCATCTTACTTAAACCAAATGGAGTTATCTTGTTTGGGAACAACAACATCTTGTGGTTGTCCTTCAGCATTTACAACATCCCCTTCAACTGGTTCTTTAGTTTCCATTGCAGCCTTGTGTATTGTTTCTTCTTGCAATTGTGTTTTATCGTGTTAGATGGTCTGTGATGGAGCTTTACCCTTTCTTTGACGGAGGCCAGCTTGATCTTGGTCTTTTGACGGCTCAGAATCCTTTCATCTTCTTTTCTGTAAGTGAAAACCATGGGAAGACTTTGCAAATACTTGTGGATACTCTAAAACATGATACTAAAACGTTTATACATAATTTTGACCAGAAATGACTTTTACTTGACCTAATGTAAACTTGAAAATGTACGGGGAAAACCGAGAGTTTTATGATTGTATGAGTAAGTGTTAAAAATAAACTTTAGGAAATCAAAAGTAAATATGAGACTTATGTAATTAACTATTTTATATTCGTCTGGCATTTCGTATAAGATCTAATTAGGTATATTACTTACTACTTAGGTCTCGGTGGTAGAAGGTTGCGGCGTTCTTTGGGTGCCTACGTTGTTGTGATTTGCCGGGAAGGAAACCATGTACTTGCTCTAACTTTTGAGGTGAGTTTCTCACGGCCACTATTTTTACATGTTTTAAATGTTTTGGGGTGGACAACATGATATGTTATACTTAAATTTCCATGTTAGTACTTTTAGGTACTCGAAACTTTTAAACGTATTTGAATATCGAACGTATTTGGAAAAGTTTGAATTTATTTGAACTTTTTGAACTTATGGAAGTGCTTTGAAACTATGATTTTGGTATGTATTACTTGTTTGATGCTTGATGGTAACCGATATTTTTTTTAGCTCATCTCGGAGATGCGAGAGGGGACTTTAATACTTATGGACAGGCGGTATTTGGATTTGCCACTCCCCACCCTTGATGTTGCGAGGGTTGCATAGATCTATAGCACTGTAGACGACTGTCATTGTTCACGAGGTCTAGTAGTGCAATAACGTGAGTCTAGTGTAATCGTGTATTACATATATTTAGTGTTGGCTTTGCCACGCTAGCGGGTTATGTTGTTATTGGATTTTGGATGTGGCAGATTCGTTTAAGTAGTGACCTCGCATAAACACTATAGCATAAATACGACTGATTTGTTTTACATTACTTTAGGTAACGGGTACTGTCTTTGGAGATTTGATATATTGTGTTACGTTACTACAGGTAACGGGAACTGGCTTTGGAAACTTGAGTCGTTTTGGATTCTCGACTTGTTTTGGCGAACTTGATATTGATTTGAAAACTATTGTTGGACATCAACATTTTTAAAACTATATTTTTGTGTACATACTGTGAGCTCACCAACTATTTTTAATAGTCGACCGTTTTTATCATGCTTTTCAGGTGACGTACTGAAAGTGAAAACTCTACGCATGTCATTTTGAATGTGTATTTAAGGTCGTGGCCTTTTGGAAATCTCGCGTCTTTTGTTAATAGTATGTTCAGATGCAGACAATGTATGTGTATGTATCATGTATTTAAGCTCGTTTTAGAAATTTTTGGTAATTCGGATAATATTTATATATTTAACTTTTATCCTATGTATGGTGTTTTCTGTCTATCATTCTTTTCTGATGTTTATTTATATGCCGCACTTCGCGTTTCAGCTTTATCAGGTGTGAAAAGTTTAAGTTTGTAAATGTTTAGGAGAAATGTCTTTCCATTGTAGAAAACCGTTATCATTATCTTCGTTGATGTAAATGAACAAAGTTTAAATCTTTTAAAATTGTTGGTTTCATGTTTTACCATCAAATCGTTTGTTCAGACTTTGAATGATGTGCATAAAATGACAAAAAAAAAATACTTCAAATTATTTAAATTTACTTTTTGAGATTGTTGGTGATCGATACAATAATTACGGTGGTCAGAAAGTACTTTACGAACAAGGCACACTTGAGGATCATGATCCGTCATGATAGGAAAAAGAATCAAGATGGATGACAAGTGAATAGAGATGTGAATAAAGCAATGTTTTGAAACCCGGGTTTTGAATCGACCCGGTCGAGTCACCGGGTTACCGGGTCAACCGGTTAGACCGCCGGGTCAACCCGGTTTTATAAAAAATATATATATTTATATATTTTCAATAATTAGAAAAAAATATGTATATAAATCATGAAATATTCCATATATTAAGTCTAAAGAACAAATATAACATGTAAAATTAAAATTACGTCGCAAATATATACAATTAACATGTTTTATTTATAAAAAAATACGAAAAAACCGAAACCCGGCCGGGTCTCATGACCCGGGTTGACCCGGGTCACTCCAAACCCGGCGGGTCAAACCGGGTTTCGAAAATATGAAACCCGGTTTAATTTGACCCGTTTTTTCGGCCGGAACCGGTTCGACCGGTTGACCCGGCCGGGTCGAACCGGGTTTCAAAACACTGGTCAAAAGTGTGAATGTGTTATGTGTATGTTAAAAAGTTTGACTATACAACTTCAAAAGTTTGTGTGCTACTGTGCTTTGTGTGCTTGTGTGACCTGATCTGCAACAATGCAAATACACAACATCAACAAAAAGGGTGTAAAAAGAGCATAAATACAGTAGCATCCCAATTGTTCAAAGCTGCATACAAATGAAAAATGCCTTTTGGTACAACAGCAAATAAACTTCCATTCAATCAAGCGGCAACATTTTTCTATTTTCCATGTTCTCCTTTTTGTTGGTCTAAGCCCTCTTGGATTTGTAAAAGAACATGACAACAAACAAATCAACATCGTCAAGGTCTATTGTATCATCCTAAACAAGCACATTAAAACAAAAAATAAGTACTTATAAACAAGACAGTAGGATAGGATAGTAATGAACTAGTTTGTGCTTATAAACAAGACAGTAGCCAAAAACTTGTAAATTTAAACAAGTAAAACAAGTTTCTACTTTGTACTTTTGTAATGTGACAGTAGCAACAATAAGATCATTCATAAAATGACTCAGAGAGTCACTCTAGCCAAAAACATAAACAAGCATATTGAATTATTGATCTACTAATTACCCAAAACGAAAAACAAACACACCATAATAGTCATAACGAAAAGAAAAAAAACCAGCCCCTGCTAAAAATAACTACCGAGTTTGACTCTACGGTTGCCACTTGTTTCTTATGGAAGGTCGATAAGTAACATGATCAAAGACAGTGAAGCACGGATCATAATAATAATAGTTTGAGTTAAGGATGACAACATAATAAAATTTCAGTGTTTAGGGAAAAAGTAATTGACTAACGAGATGCCAACAAATTAGATCGTCAATGACTTATCTGTAGATAGTGAAAAAAACACCCGAAGGAGATGTCTAACAGGACCATCTCTTCCTTCTGGCAGCATCATTTTCTTAAGTTCCGATAGCTAATACATCCCCCCCCCGAATCCTGGAAAGGTGAGATCATCAGCCGAGGTGTCATGTGCTCATTTGTTTCGACTCAAACCAATTTATTCTTTGGTTTTTTACTGAAAGCTTCTTGCATGCAATGTGTGTGCAAATACATCATAAAAGAAACCCCATACCTGCACATGAACGCGACTTTGCTACATTACATGGTTCACATGTAATTTGAGCCTTCAGGAGGTGTGCGCGAAGAGAGTGAACCCATTAATTATTGAGTCACTCAGAGTTTATGGTGTATTTTTAATAGTCCGAACTATATATTAATAACAAGAAAGCCGAAAATGAAATGCGTTAATTGGTAAAAGACCCAAAGTCGCCCCAAGTGTATCCTGAAATATACATTATTATTGAAACGATATGGTTTTTAAAATAATATGCATCACATTAATTATTTATAATACATTTGTTTAAAAATACACATACAAAAAGTGATTTGGGTCAACCCAACCCAGCCTATTTGACCCGTTACCCCATCAGCCCATTTTGCTATCTGTACATGTAATCAACAGGAACTATTATAACAAAGATCACTACCTCAAAACGTTTGATAGAAGTATCCTCACTTGCAAATAACCTAGCACATCTGGCAACATTCTACATAGCAAAAGATTCACGTATTAGTCACCAAAAGGAATGCTCGTTATATTCAAGAAACACAAGAGCAAACTTCACATTGTAAGTTTGTGGGGGAATCAGGAATCATGGATGCATACCTTGTGTTCAGCAACATGCCTGGTTTCATGCTTTGGGAAACTTCTATGAGGAGACCTTTTAGTATCATTGCTCAAGCACTGATTAAGAACGAGACATGCCACATTGGTTTTTGCAAACTAAAATTAAAGGAAGAGACCCCCATATATACAAGCCAGATTAGTTGACGAAGAGCTTAGAGTATAGCACGTTAAAGCGGCGTTTAGATTAGCCTTTAAGAAGTAACCATAGTTAATGTTATAATTCCAAAGTCTCAAATAATCAGATTACAGCGAGCGAGCGAGCCGAGTCGCGTGCATATTCTCTTTACTAGACACTGATACACTTAGATTTTATAACAGGAAAAGATAGCATTTTTAGGAAAATAGTTCCATACTAGTTTTAAAGTAAAACCAAATTACCTATCAATCACTTTTTTAACCAAATTTGACAAACTTTTTCTCCCGTGAAAAGTATTTGATCTCAGCTCCGAGATGCTCATAAAGACACATATTAACATATGTTTGGCTCTTCCTACCATGCTACCAACCCTGAGCTTCGCAAAATACTTATTTCCGTTGGTGGATGAGGCGCATGTGATATAAGCATTGCAATTATCGAAATCACACCCATATTTTTGGGAATTAGGGAGAACAGCCTTTTTATTTATAAACTAGGATTGGTAACTAACTGCACTTTGAGATACCACTGAATATAAAATCAGATACTCATCTTGAAAATGGTAGAAGTGAGCTCAAGTCCTCAATCTTTGTCCTCTCCGAAAATGACGAGGTTTCAGAGTTAGTGCTCTAGAATACAATCGGGTTTTTGAGATGAAAAAACATGACTGTATTGACACCGAGGTGGTTTTACTTTATTTTGTGCTATGCAATCTATAACCATAAACTGATTGATGCACTCCTAAATGATAAATAATCAGAGCAAAATCACTTTATGAAACTGCAGAAAACGATTATCGCAATAACAGGCTTACGTTTTTTGCTCTTTTGATGGTGACCCTGCTAACACCATACTTAAAAGTATTTAGGATATATGGAAGCACAAGTGTGTGCGTGTGTAGCCAAAAGATTTAACACTGAGATAAACTACTAACGAATTTGAGTAGTTGAAGAAAGATGCAAGGTGGAAGAACTACCAGAAAGATAAATGGCAAGTACTAAAGATCCTGATACAAGCATATGCCAGCAACAAAGAATTCGTACTTAGTACTATGACGGTAATATACACAAAACACTAGTATCTATAGAACACTGTAATATGGTATAGTTCTTAAGTACTAAACGAAATATTCCCTTATTTCCTTGTATCACACAATCACCAAGCAAACACTGGTAAAATGAAGACTACAATAAAGAGAGACCATTACTTGTAATCAACAACCTGAAGTTTTTTCTCCTCCGCAATGCCCAATTTTGTTTTCAACATAGACGTAACCTGAAAAGGTTACACATTACCAGCCACATATCTGAAATGGTATATCTATCAAAAGGAAAAAAAAGAAAAATAGTGAGCTCTATGCTAATGCTAGAACTACCTTTTTAGTAGACGAAAGTGAAAACCACAAACATCAATACTAAATCTTGTAAAGAATTTGAGCTTGAAAATCTATTAAATGGAGAAAGTAAGAAGAATTGCATTCCAGTTCTAAAATAAGAAGTCTGGGGCGTGTTCTTTTCATGTGTATACCTCATCATCATATTTAATTTCAGTTATCCATCCATCTGCTTTCAGTTTTTTTATTTGGTAAACTCCTTCATTAATAAAAATTCTCGATATCTTCTTTTTTCTTTCCTGCAAGATAAACATAATCAAAACTTGTATTTTGTTACATCAAAATTGTAAGGGAAAACACTAAATAGCTTCACCTTTGGCTTGAGATCTTATCAACCCAATTCCCATAAATATTATCTAGCAAGGTAGTAAGCACCTAATGATTTTCTTCAGATATATTCTTGCGTGTTAGTTGATCATCAGCACTCTTATATTTACCAATCCTCTGCACTTGTGGTTGCACGGCTACTTTCTCAAGTACACCTGTATGCACAACACTCTGGTTAGGTTTATTAGTTGATTTCGTTATTGATAAGTACATGTATAAACATGTGACTATAAATCTAACTCTCGATTTGTAAATAGTCGTAGCATAATTAAAAAGTAAATTGGAATTTTGCAGAGTGAAGCCCAAGTAAAACGGTTTTCTTATTCGCAAGAAGTACCAATAACAGTAAATTGCATTCTGCTGACTGATATAAACCTTGAGCTGAAATTTGATATATCAGTATTTACCTCCAAGAAATTATGCTTGAGCCATTAGACCATACAATGAAAAATAAGCACTAGGAGGGGCATACAGCTCTTTACAGGCACACCCAAGATAGCACTCTTTTTCACCCCATAATGGCGCATAAGCAATAATGAATTTTCCTAAAAATTGACACATTTAATAGATATATCAGTGCCCTTTCTAAATAAATAATCTACCAGATACTTTACAGTACACCATGTAATTTAGTCAAATTTTTATAAATGACAATGAAAAAACTACCTGATTTCTTGAAAACCAATATGTGCCTTCGAAGTTCTTCAATCTTACATTCTTACCCCATCCACAGTTGAGAGTTTCAATGTGGAGATAAACACCTGATATAACGAGGATCATATGCTGCCTTTATCAAGTTTTCACATATTTGAGGCAGGGATAACCCTGAAGAGAAGCAGGTCTTCACCTGATCAGATATCTGAATATGGCAGCAGCAAAAAAGTTTAGTACATCGTCCTATATCTTTAGTTAAATACAACTAACTAGGCATTAGAAACTTGAAAATGAGGAACTTGTACATAACACGGAATCATAGGAGAGTATGTAGGTATTCTTCCTGACCAACAAAGGCTCATCTTTGCAGGAAAGCAACTCAAAGATGGCCGCACCTTGGCTGATTACAACATTCAATAGGAGTCGACTCTCCATTTAGTCCTACGTCTCCGTGGTGGTATGCAGATCTTTGTTAAGACGTTGACTGGAAAGACGATTACATTGGAAGTTGAAAGCTCCGAGACAATTGATAATGTCAAAGCTAAGATTCAAGATAAGGAAGGGATCCCACCTGATCTGCACAGACTTATCTTTACTGGAAAGCAGCTTGAGGACGGCCAAACCCTTGCCGACTACAACATACAGAAGGAGTCAACTCTTCACTTGGTCCTCCGTCTCCGTGGTGGCATATTTAGTAAAAACCTTGACTAGAAAGACCATAAGGTCGGAAGTTGAAAGTTCCGACACCATTGATAACGTGAAGGCTAAGATCCAGGACAAGGAAGGTATCCCACGAGACCAACAGAGACTTATCTTTGATGGGAAGCAGTTGGAAGATGGCCGTACACTTGCCGACTATAACATCCAGAAGGAGTCGACGCTTCACCTTGTTCTCCGTGTGCGTGGTGGATTCTAAAAACCTGTCTTTCGACCTGCTTACACATCCATCAAGGTTGTCTTTCAAAGTTGTCTTTCCAGCACCACTAACTCCTGTAAGAGCAGTCAATATCCTATGCCTGAAAGCACCACTAACATCTTTAAGCAATTGAAGACGATCTTCTTTTACCCATCTTGCCCTCATTTCCTAGAGAGAGGCGGGTGATATTTAAATAAGTAATAAAACACGTAACCGTGATTTATCCAGCCCTTCTCACAACATACAAGCTAGAATATAAATTTATTTCCTTTTGGTCCAGTGAGACGCTCATGATAAACAAACAAATCTAGCACTCTTATTAACCAAATCAGCCATTTGTTCAAATTAAGACTCTAAACCCTAAATCGATAATTTTTAATTAACATAAAGAATTATCTTAAAACCCTAGATCAATTTAACCCCTGTTAAATTAAACTCTACATCAATTTAAACATATTAAATTAAATAAAAATTGTAAACAATCGTGAGAAAAACCTTACAAATATATTATCTTCATTTTCGATTGTTTCTGATTCTTGATTTGGTTATTCTTTAAAAAACATGATGGTGTGTGTTTGATGATCTGTGGGTTAGATGTGTGTGTTTGGTTTGTGTCTCTGTTTTGTGCTTGAGTTGAGTTTCAGGAGGCAATCAAAAAAGTAGAGGGAAAATTATAAAAACTCGCACTCTATACATCTATCTACTATATCATTAAATCAAGATAAATCTACTATACGTGGCAAAAAAATCTGCATAGAACCCAAAGTAAAACATCCACCTGTCATTGTGTCATTAAATTTCGCATAATGTGTGAATCACTAAAACAATTACCTTATTAGCCCTTACAAAAAAATTAGTTGTTTACTTTGACCCATCTTTTCACTAAAAATAAGTTTAAAACAAGCAGCTATACATACTCATTTACTCCACCCAACTCCACCCAACCATACCTGTGTGTACCTTCAATTTATAGTATCAATTTGGGGCAATATGTTTTGCATCAAAATCTCAGATTTCAATAATCATATCCAGGTTATAGCATCGTTCTATCTTTTCATTTTGTGTAGTAATTGTTTTAATTGTAGGGTTCTAATAATTAACTAATTGGGTTGGTTTGCAATTTTGTTCTTTGTTCAAGTTTATAACTTCAAGTTTATAAAGTTTAGTAAACGTTGGATTTTCATTTGCTTTGTTGTAGGGTTTTAATTGTATGGTTTAATCCTCTTTTGAACACACTAAAAGGCATATATCCTATTTTACAGTTCCAAAAACAAAGGGAAAATACATACATATCAGCATGTTTTTTAAAAGCATTTAGTAATTTATAGTATAATAGAAAAAAGAAAAAGGTAGCAAGATAATCCCAGTTCATGCGGCTAATAATTAACTAATTGGGTTGGGTTGCAAATTTGTTCTTTGTTTTACGTAATGAGTAACTAATTTAGCACAAAACTGATTAGGTGGTACTCTTTGTAAACTTTTCTTCATTTTGGTGGTTATCCTTGTTTTAAACTGCTTTTGAAAAAAAACCTACGAATGCAGCCGCCGGCGATACGTCATCCCCTTTTTTTTTCTCAGATTCTTTTGATTTTTTGATCCTCTTTCATTAGATAACGTTAGATAATCGAGTAGATCCTCCTTCAAGATCGAAAAATTATCGTCATTTATCTATTCGAAGTAATGAAGATCGAGTGAGGTCGATTTCCAGATCGATCTTTGTGACAAATTTTCCTGATTCTACTACTGCTAAAGACCTTTGGAAGATTTGTCAAGGTTATGGGTCCGTGGTTGATGTTTTCATTCCTAATCGCAAATCGAAAGCAGGAAAGCGTTTTGCTTTTGTCCGGTTCATAAGGGTTGGGAATATTGAAAGATTGGTTGATAACATCTCCACCTTGTGGATTGGAAGAATGCATCTGCAAGCTAATGTTGTCCGGTTTGAGCGACCGCCGATTAATACTGCTCGACCATCTTTCCCCTCCAAGCCTTTTAACAATGGTTCTTCTTCATTTGCTTCAGTGTTAAAAGGTAATAACCTGCCTCATGTTATTAGCCCTTCGCCTGCTATGGTTTTGGATGAATCTTGTATTGTTTCCCGTGATCTTGATCTTTTCGTGATGGGAGAAGCAAAAAATATTTTATCTATCCCAAACTTATACATTCTATTGTCGAATGAGGGGTTCCACAATGTGAAGCTGTCTTACCTAGGTGGCCTATGGGTGATGATCGAATTGGAATCTATCAACTCTAAAGAAAAATTTATGCAACATTCTGGCGTTGCATCATGGTTCTCCAATCTTTGCAATGCTCAATTGGATTTCGTTTCTAGGAATCGTATTGTATGGGTTGATATCGAGGGTGTGCCAAGTGTATAAATTTAATTAATTACTATAGTATAAAGTTTACATCTTTAAATTTTTGGAACCATTAAATCAGGAACCATATCTTGAGAATGTGTCAAAAAAAAATTCAAAACTGATAGAATCAGTCAATAACTGCTATACATTTTCTCCTTAATATCTGGTTAAAAATGTTGAAGTAGTAGTTACATATACAGTTTCTTTGATCACCCGATCCAATACTTGGGGTCTATAGATAGTGGATTTTTTAAAAGTAAGTGTTTATCATCAGTTTCTACTGTGAAACAAACCCACAAACTATTCAAGATGGTTAATTCAGGATTTTTCTTATTTCAGCAACATTAACGCCCTTTTTAGTGAAGATATTTCTCCATCAATGCGAAGGTTGTTCGGCTGTGGCGGCAGTATTACTATGGTGGTGACACTTTGGCTAGCATGGACATGATTCTCATGGATCAAGAGGTCTGAATTCTCCATATGTTAATATTTTTTTACAGCTTTAGTTTGCAACATTTATGTCTTAGGTTTGTAACTATTGCATATTTATGTTTGTGTTTATTAGGGTTCAAGGATAAGTGCCACAATGGGTAACAAGACAGTTTCTCAGTTCGAGTCTCTTTTAAAGGAGGGGGAGCGTTAATTTTGGAGCAATTTTATGTTGTCAAAATATATATGGTTCTTTTACAAAAGTCGCAAACCATCCTTTTAAGATAAACTTTTACAAGAAGACACAAGTGAAGGCTATTCAGTCGGTTTTTCCATGTAAGCATGGGTTCTCTTTTGTGCCGTTTACTGAATTTGTTGAAGACAATGTTAAGGAAGAACAAGTTGTAGGTGAGTATTGTCATTAAAATTATCTACCAAAACTATATATCTTAACTTAATTGAAGCGGTTACAACATGTAACTTATATATATGTTTTATTTTCAGATGTAATCGGCCTTATTGCTGCTGTTGGTGATGTTATTCAAGGCGAAAGGAAAGGTAAAAATAATAGAAGAATGGTTGTTGAGTTGACAGATATAGAGTGAGTTATATGCTTATATTTATTTTCAAATTATATATTACAATTGTAACCATTTTACCATAATTTTTTTTACTAACAAATTATTTTGTTCATACAGGGGACTAAAATTGAAATGCACACTTTGGGATGCATGGATTGTTGACTTTAACACCAGAATGGAATCTTCATCAGACCACATTAAAGTGTGCGTGTTTTAGTTTGGATGTGTCCGTAAGTACAGAGGTATGTATTATGCCTGAATATAACAAAAAAATGTACAATTTAAACTGGTTTAAACTGTAAGCCTGAACTATAATTGTTTATGTCTCTAGGAGTGTAGGTATGTTAAAATTAAGTGGTGTCACAGGATTACCTATTTGCTTCTAATCTGTTCTTGAATTATATAAAAAATTAATTACAGCTTGTCCCGTTCTATAAAATTTTAATGTTATATGTTATCTAAATGTTATATTTCTACTTATATGAGAATCCATCAGTGTTTCAAATACCTTTTACTCAAGCCGTTTTTTTATCAATGAGGAGATTCCTGAAATTGCTGACTTCAAGTCAAGGTATGAAAATGCTACACTTTATCAAAAAAAAATCCCATTTCCCAACTAATATGAACATCTAATCTGTGTATTATCCTCATTTATAATTGCATGTAATTTGTTCTTTTAACTTGATCAGGCTGCTTGCACGAGTTGGTGATGACACTTCATCACTTCAAGTTTCAAACCTCACATCTGAATCAGCTGAGGCATTTCAGGAGAAGTCTTTCTTTTATGGAACGAAATATGTTAATCTTGATCAACTTATGGATGTTATTGAGGTTTCCATTCTTTAACCAACTTTGTATTCTTTTATTTTTTAATTTTTAACTACTTTATATGTATAACTACCTTGACACATAGAATAATTTTTTTTCTAAGTTTTATTCTGTTTCTCTTTGAAGCCATATGCCTGTGTTGCTTTAGCGTCAATAACATCAATTGAATATGAAGAAGGGTGGGTTTACACTGCATGTTGTAAGTGCAATTGCAAGGCTGTTCCTAATGATGATGAATCCAGTAGCAAGAAAGCTGGAAAAAGGAAGATCCGTAATACTTATAGATGTGAAACCTGTGGTCCGGATATTGTTGATGTTATTCCAAAGTAAACAGCAATTTTTACTCAAAAAAAAAACAATTTTTTGGTTATCAAGTGTGGTGTTTGGAATAACAATATTCATTTTAATTAATGCAGATTTAGAATAGAGTTTAGGTTTAGGGTCCAGTGATGATTCAGCATTCTTTGTGCCTCATTCTTAATGTTTGATCGAGATGTGTTTAACATTGGTAAGAGAAGTGCCTACGCGTTGGAAGGCATAAGAGTACTAAACCTATGCAGTGAGGATACCAGATGCTTTGAACGATTTGCTTGGAAAAACTATGTTATTCAGGGTGGATGTTAGTAGGTACAACCTGATCAACAACTATGCTGTTTACACTGTTGGTCGAATGACTTCCAGTGAGTTGCACATTAAATCATTCATTAAGTTATACGCTGATGAAATGGTAAGCATTTTAATTGAATTGGATATTTATAAATTTATCCGTTATATTTATGTAATTGACATTTATCTATTTAAATTATGATTTAACCTGTTTCCAAATTACAAGATGAAGTTAAAGATGTGAATGAAGATGGTTATGAAACAGATGGTGATAAAGAAGAACCAATAATTGAAACAAATCAAAACCAAAAACCGGATACAAGTACTCCATCTAAGGTATACTATTACTGTATACTTATACTTATTATTGTCACATGTCATGTATTATTGAATAAATAGTCACTATAAGCTCCAGTAATCCGTTTAATACTGTACTATGATATAGCAGGATGTCGAATCATCTATTGCTGAAAATATGGTAAAGGTTGAACCAGTTGAGTTTAATGCAACGCCTCCACAAGGAAAACGTGTTATTGCTGATGTTGATAAAGATAAGGGTGCTCCGTCGGTTACTTCAAGAAACAAGAAGAAGGCCGTTTTTTCACGCAGAGACAAGTGAACAGTTGAGTCGAAGATGGATAGCGTGAAGTTGGCAGTAGCTGTTTTAAGTATTAGTCTATTTATGTTTGTGTATGTTTGTGTCTGTGTTAGCAATCTATGTCAAGTTGTTTTATGTAGTGTCCCTTAGGTTAATGTCGTATGCTAAGTGACTTAAGGTTTCGTCTTTTCAATTCCAGTCTTTGTATGTGTAGGCCTTTAATGCCAATTATTTTAGTGTGTCTGTTTAAGTTATTAAGTGATTCTAGGTGTTTGTATTTTGCTTATTATTTTATTCGCATAAATCTACATTTTTTATAGGGCATGAAGTAGGGTTGTTTTACATCTAACTTTTTGGTCTGCAAAAAAAATCGCAGCATTGCTGCATAAATGTTGCAAAAAGAATAGCAAAAAACATTGCTGCTAAATGTTTGAAAACAGAAAACGTGGTAATGCTGATGTTGGATAATGATAAGGGTGCTCGTCGTCGGTTAATAGGTTTTTCGATATATTACATTTTTAGATGAAAGTGGGTTTTGTTTAAGTCATTTTGGTCTGCAAAAAAATAGCAAGCATAAATGTTTGCAAAAAAATAACAGCATTGCTGCATAAATGTCTGCAAACAGAAAACATGTTATTGCTGATGTTGATAAAGATAAGGGTGCTCCGTCGGTTACTTCAAGAAACAAGAAGAAATGGGTCGTTTTCTTTACCGCATAGACCCGTGAAACAGTTGAGTTCGAAGATGGTTAGCGTGCAGTTGGCAGTTGCTGTTTTAAGAATTAGTCTATTTATTGTTTGTGTATGTGTGTGTTATCGTTAGCATCTATGTCAGTTGTATTATGTGTGTCCTTAGTCTATTGTGTATGCTAAGTGATTTAAGTTTGTCGTTTTCATTTCCAGTCTTATGTGTAGGCTTTAATGCCAACTTACTTTAAGTGTGTCTGTTTAAGTTATTAAAGTATATTCTATTGTTGTTTGTATTTTGCCTTATTATTTTATGTGTTTGTATTTTGCTTTATTATTTTATTCGCATATATCTACATTTTTTTTAGCATGAAGTGGGGTTTGTTTTACAGCTACTTTATGTTCTGCAAAAAAATAGCAGCAATGGCTGCATAAAACGGCTGCAAACAGAAATTATTGTCACATTCAATGTATCAACCCGTATTGACACATAAACAATCAAATGTATCAACCTGAACAGAAGAAAAAATAAATGAACAAAAAAGTAATCACTGAACTATTACTACAAAGTGAAATCATGTCACTCACTAAACTCTATAGCTTACTGAATCAACATTTGAAACTGAACCTTTATACCTCACTGAAAACATACTAACTGAAGCACCCCCCCCCCCAACCAAACCTGAGGCAAATAAACATGAACTGAATGTTCTTTGGATAACCTTTACCTTTAAAAACTCACTGAACTAATTGCAATGCAGGACTTAACCAAAGTAAGTCACTTATTGTGTATACGTCACTGAAAACATACCATTAGTATTATCCTGCTGATATTTGAACCTTCTACAAAAGCCATTACCAAACAATAAAAAACACTAATAAAAATAAACTAAAAAAATACATAATCCAATACTTTTAAAAACCATTACAAATGGACCATCGCTATATTAAAAGTATTGTAACCTCTAATGTATAATAAGTAACAATCCATTCACATGGAGCCTTTTTTAAATTACATACACTAATGCATAAGTTAGCGCAAACAAAAGATTAAGGACCCTTACATTCTAACTTTTAAAGCACTTTTTCCACTCCGGTTAACCTTCCTATTAAGCATCATTCTATGTGGTATGGGCTGCATATAAATAAAAAAATGCCATATAATCTCGGTTAAGTAATACTTATAATCAATAATGAATAATTGTATACAAAAACAATGGTTAGTGTACCTGATACATATTTGGGATCAGGTACATCAAGAAAACACCATTTCTCATCATGATGTTTAGTCAACCAATAATAAACTTCATCACCATCATTGGTATAAAATTTAACCAATATTTCTTTACATCCATTGCTCTAAGTGAATAATCTTAGGACCGAGATCTTTAACGGTTTTGATAAAATCAACCTATTTATCGCCATTAAAACTCCAGGCATCATCTTCATAGTATCTATCCATTTTAACCAAATGAACATTAGCTTTTGCATCAATAAGCTCCACAAAGTTTGTATTATCCAACAAATTCTTTGGCCAAAGCTTATTTGGCAATTCCTAAATCACAAAAATAAAAAATACATATATAAAACACAAAATACAACCAAGGAAAATAAAAAATATAAGGAACAAAATATCAAAATATTCTTACAAGTTCAAAATGATATCCATCATGAAGGAAACTCAGAAATTCTATGAATCCATTCCTCTTGGTATCAACTAGAAAAAAACACAACATCAACTAGATCAAAAACTATAAAGTAAGATTCAAGAAATGTCACTTAAATAAATATTGCAAGATACTTACCAAACCATTTCAATTCATCCAGCATGATTACTAAAAACACAAGAACAATATATTAAAAAACAAGACAAGATATGTATATAAAATAAAACAACATAATATAAAACAATATAACAAAATAACTAAACAAAGTAAAAAAAAACAGGCAAATCTTCAATATCAAGAAAAAAATTAACCAAACCCTAAAAGCATAATTAAGAACTTGCGGTAATTGTAATACAAATGAAGAACCAATCAAGTTATGTACTCTTAAATACCATCATAATAACATAAAAATTATCAATTTCAATGGGGCTAATAAAAAAAAAACCTTAAAATTAACAAAGCCGAAAATAAAGAACTACTCATAATTTGATAACTCAGTTTTTAATCATTGCAAAATATGATAATGTGTTCATTTAAGACAATAAGCAAACAGAAAACACTTACATTTTTATAGGTAAAGATTATTAATACGGTTTTCCAAATTAGCAGCGTGAGTGAACAAAACAAGGACAGATACGTACTATGTGGTTGTAGTCCATGTATTTGACCCACACCACACATCTATAAGACCCTGTAGCTGTGATCTCATAGCGACTGATAGAGTATATCAGACTGATATAAAATTCGCGCTCTCTACAGCATCGCATACACTCTCGCGCCCCGCTACTACTATGCCCACTTTGCTAAAGCACCTCACTCTACACTTCTACTACTTTCTCGACATCTACTTACATGTGTGTGTGTGTATATGTGTGTAACTTGGTTGATTTTTGTTGCTAAAAAGGAAAGAAAAAAAAAATTTGGTGTTAAACCTACAAAAGTTGAGTAATGAACTCTTCTGTCACAAGTTCATAAAAGGTTTCCCTACGATTTGTTGCAATATGTTGGCGGTCATACCTTGCTTATCTCCCCTAACTAATATGGACCATATGTACCAAGTCATACTATTATTTTGCTCAACACAAGTTTATATACTCACTTTAAACATTCATCTTATCTATAATATATATATAATATATATATATATTAGATATATATATATATCTATATCTATATCTTATTTTATAATATATTCCTTAACTCATCCTAATCCTATTAAAATTCATACTCTTCACTTTATATACTTATTGATCTAAGACTTCAATTTTGACTAAACATATAGATCACAGAAAGAACAGAAATCCTTATAAAGAATGAAGTTTTAAAGAATCCCGACATTCATGGTGTTCTTAATGTGTCTAATGATACATGTGGTGATCACGATATATGAAACCACATAAACTTATGGCGTGCTCATTTTCAATCCATATGTCAGGCAAGTGTAAACAAATTCCAATCAGAAACAAGGGTAGGTGTAAAGGTGAGGTTAACTAGAACTATTGATGTTGAATCAGGTTTATGTAAAGGAACAATATTACACGTCCGTAGAATCGGACTTCACGTTGTTGAAGCTCTCATATGCATGCGTCAGGATTACTTCTGCACGCCGGCTCATTATAACATTTATTCAAGATTGCTTGCTTTGGTGACAAACGTCACACTGGCCAACACCACAACGGTGTGCAAAGCCCTCACGCTCCTCAACACTTAAGTTGTTTGCCGCTTTCAACCCACTCCGATGACCAACCTAACCCACTTTACCCACCGCCACAAAGAGAGATGATGGTTGTATCAAGATCGAAGATTTTTTATTAAATAACATGTTATGTATATGTTCTTTTTATTGGGCTAATCATATCAGGTTATAGCATCGTTCTATCTTTTCATTTTGTGTAGTAATTGTTTTAATTGTAGGGTTCTAATAATTAACTAATTGGGTTCGTTTGCAATTTTGTTCTTTGTTCAAGTTTATAACTTCAAGTTTATAAAGTTTAGTAAACGTTGGATTTTCATTTGCTTTGTTGTAGGGTTTTAATTAATTGTTTTAATTGTATGGTTTAATCCTCTTTTGAACACACTAAAAGGCATATATCCTATTTTACAGTTCCAAAAACAAAGGGAAAATACATACATATCAGCATGTTTTTTAAAAGCATTTAGTAATTTATAGTATAATAGAAAAAAGAAAAAGGCAGCAAGATAATCCCAGTTCATGCGGCTAATAATTAACTAATTGGGTTGGGTTGCAAATTTGTTCTTTGTTCAAGTGTATAAATTTAATTAATTACTATAGTATAAAGTTTACATCTTTAAATTTTTGGAACCATTAAATCAGGAACCATATCTTGAGAATGTGTCAAAAAAAATTCAAAACTGATAGAATCAGTCAATAACTGCTATACATTTTCTCCTTAATATCTGGTAAAATGTAGTAGTAGTTAAATAAACAGTTTCTCTATCACACGATCCAATAATTGTGGTCTATAAATAGCTGGCATAAGTAAGTGTTTATCATCAGTTTCTACTGTGAAACAAACCCACAAACTATTCAAGATGGTTAATCAGTCTTTTCTTATCAGCAACATTAACGCAGTGAAAGATAATTTCTCCATCAATGCGAAGGTTGTTCGGCTGTGGCGGCAGTATTACTATGGTGGTGACACTTTGGCTAGCATGGACATGATTATCTGGATCAAGAGGTCTGAATTCTCCATATGTTAATATTTTTTTACAGATTTAGTTTGCAACATTTATGTCTTAGGTTTGTAACTATTGCATATTTATGTTTGTGTTTATTAAGGTTCAAGGATAAGTGCCACAATGGGTAACAAGACAGTTTCTCAGTTCGAGTCTCTTTTAAAGGAGGGTGGAAGCGTTAATTTGAGCAACTTTTATGTTGTCAAAAATAATGGTCCTTACAAAGTCGCAAACCATCCTTTTAAGATAAACTTTCACAAGAAGACACAAGTGAAGGCTATTCAGTCGGTTTTTCCATGTAAGCATGGGTTCTCTTTTGTGCCGTTTACTGAATTTGTTGAAGACAATGTTAAGGAAGAACAAGTTGTAGGTGAGTATTGTCATTAAAATTATCTACCAAAACTATATATCTTAACTTAATTGAAGCGGTTACAACATGTAACTTATATATATGTTTTATTTTCAGATGTAATCGGCCTTATTGCTGCTGTTGGTGATGTTATTCATGGCGAAAGGAAAGGGAAAAATAATAGAAGAATGGTTGTTGAGTTGACAGATATAGAGTGAGTTATATGCTTATATTTATTTTCAAATTATATATTACAATTGTAACCATTTTACCATAATTTTTTTTACTAACAAATTATTTTGTTCATACAGGGGACTAAAATTGAAATGCACACTTTGGGATGCATGGATTGATGACTTTAACACCAGAATGGAATCTTCATCAGACCACATTAAAGTGTGCGTGTTTCAGTTTGGATGTGTCCGTAAGTACAGAGGTATGTATTATGCCTGAATACAACAAAAAATTGTACAATTTAAACTGGTTTAAACTGTAAGCCTGAACTATAATTGTTTATGTCGCTAGGAGTGTAGGTATGTTAAAATTAAGTGGTGTCACAGGATTACCTATTTGCTTCTAATCTGTTCTTGAATTATATAAAAAATTAATTACAGCTTGTCCCGTTCTATAAAATTTTAATGTTATATGTTATCTAAATGTTATATTTCTACTTATATCAGAATCCATCAGTGTTTCAAATACCTTTTACTCAAGCCGTTTTTTTATCAATGAGGAGATTCCTGAAATTGCTGACTTCAAGTCAAGGTATGAAAATGCTACACTTTATCAAACCACATTTCCCACTACATATGAACATCTAATCTGCTGTATTATCCTCATTTATAATTGCATGTAATTTGTTCTTTTAACTTGATCAGGCTGCTTGCACGAGTTGGTGATGACACTTCATCACTTCAAGTTTCAAACCTCACATCTGAATCAGCTGAGGCATTACAGGAGAAGTCTTTCTTTTATGGAACGAAATATGTTAATCTTGATCAACTTATGGATGTTATTGAGGTTTCCATTCTTTAACCAACTTTGTATTCTTTTATTTTTTATTTTTTAACTACTTTATATGTATAACTACCTTGACACATAGAATAATTTTTTTTTCTAAGTTTTATTCTGTTTCTCTTTGAAGCCATGTGCCTGTGTTGCTTTAGCAACAATAACATCAATTGAATATGAAGAAGGGTGGGTTTACACTGCATGTTGTGAGTGCAATTGCAAGGCTGTTCCTAATGATGATGAATCCAGTAGCAAGAAAGCTGGAAAAAGGAAGATCCGTAATACTTATAGATGTGAAACCTGTGGTCCGGATATTGTTGATGTTATTCCAAAGTAAACAGCAATTTTTACTCCAACAATTTTTTGTTATCAAGTTTGGTGTTTGAATAACATCATTCATTTGTAATTAAATGCAGATTTAGAGTTCAGGTTAGGGTCAGTGATGATTCAGCATGTGCCTCATTCTTAATGTTTGATCGGGATGTGTTTAACATTGTTAAGAGAAGTGCCTACGCGTTGAAGGAAGAAGAAGCTACTAAACCTAATGCAGGAGACTACCCAGATGCTTTGAACGATTTGCTTGGAAAAACTATGTTATTCAGGGTGGATGTTAGTAGGTACAACCTGATCAACAACTATGCTGTTTACACTGTTGGTCGAATGACTTCCAGTGAGTTGCACATTAAATCATTCATTAAGTTATACGCTGATGAAATGGTAAGCATTTTAATTGAATTGGATATTTATAAATTTATCCGTTATATTTATGTAATTGACATTTATCTATTTAAATTATGATTTAACCTGTTTCCAAATTACAGGATGAAGTTAAAGATGTGAATGAAGATGGTTATGAAACAGATGGTGATAAAGAAGAACCAATAATTGAAACAAATCAAAACCAAAAACCGGATACAAGTACTCCATCTAAGGTATACTATTACTGTATACTTATACTTATTATTGTCACATGTCATGTATTATTGAATAAATAGTCACTATAAGCTCCAGTAATCCGTTTAAATTTAATACTGTACTATGATATAGCAGGATGTCGAATCATCTATTGCTGAAAATATGGTAAAGGTTGAACCAGTTGAGTTTAATGCAACGCCTCCACAAGGAAAACGTGTTATTGCTAATGTTGATAAAGATAAGGGTGCTCCGTCGGTTACTTCAAGAAACAAGAAGAAGGCCATTTTTTCACGCAGTGACAAGTGAACAGCTGAGTCGAAGATGGATAGCGTGAAGATGGCAGTATCTATTTTAAGTATTAGTCTATTTAGGTTTGTGTATGTTTGTGTCTGTGTTAGCAATCTATGTCAAGTTGTTTTAATGTGTGTCCTTAGTCTATTGTGTATGCTAAGTGACTTAAGTTTGTCTTTTTCATTTCCAGTCTTATGTGTAGGCTTTAATGCCAACTTACTTTAAGTGTGTCTGTTTAAGTTATTAAGTTATTCTATGTGTTTGTATTTTGCCTTATTATTTTATTCGCATATATCTACATTTTTTTAGCATGAAGTGGGGTTTGTTTTACAGCTACTTTTTGGTCTGCAAAAAAATAGCAGCATTGCTGCATAAATGTCTGCAAACAGAAAACGTGTTATTGCTGATGTTGATAAAGATAAGGGTGCTCCGTCGGTTATTATTTTATTCGCATATATCTACATTTTTTTAGCATGAAGTGGGGTTTGTTTTACAGCTAATTTTTGGTCTGCAAAAAAATAGCAAGCATAAATGTTTGCAAAAAAATAGCAGCATTGCTGCATAAATGTCTGCAAACAGAAAACATGTTATTGCTGATGTTGATAAAGATAAGGGTGCTCCGTCGGTTACTTCAAGAAACAAGAAGAAAGGTCGTTTTTTCACGCATAGACAAGTGAACAGTTGAGTCGAAGATGGATAGCGTGAAGTTGGCAGTTGCTGTTTTAAGTATTAGTCTATTTATGTTTGTGTATGTTTGTGTCTGTGTTAGCAATCTATGTCAAGTTGTTTTAATGTGTGTCCTTAGTCTATTGTGTATGCTAAGTGATTTAAGTTTGTCGTTTTCATTTCCAGTCTTATGTGTAGGCTTTAATGCCAACTTACTTTAAGTGTGTCTGTTTAAGTTATTAAGTTATTCTATGTGTTTGTATTTTGCCTTATTATTTTATGTGTTTGTATTTTGCTTTATTATTTTATTCGCATATATCTACATTTTTTTAGCATGAAGTGGGGTTTGTTTTACAGCTACTTTATGTTCTGCAAAAAAATAGCAGCATTGCTGCATAAAACGGCTGCAAACAGAAATTATTGTCACATTCAATGTATCAACCCGTATTGACACATAAACAATCAAATGTATCAACCTGAACTGAAGAAAAAATAAATGAACAAAAAAGTAATCACTGAACTATTACTACAAAGTGAAATCATGTCACTCACTAAACTCTATAGCTTACTGAATCAACATTTGAAACTGAACCTTTATACCTCACTGAAAACATACTAACTGAAGCACCAAACCTGAGGCAAATAAACATGAACTGAATGTTCTTTGGATAACCTTTACCTTTAAAAACTCACTGAACTAATTGCAATGCAGGACTTAAGAGAACCAAAGTAAGTCACTTATTGTGTATACGTCACTGAAAACATACCATTAGTATTATCCTGCTGATATTTGAACTTTACAAAAAGCCAATACCAAACAAATAAAAAACACTAATAAATAAACTAAAAATACATAATCCATACTTTTAAACATACCATTACAAAAGACCTGCTATATTAAAAGTATGTACACCTCCTAATGTACTAATAAGCTAAACAATCCATTCACATGGAGCCTTTTTTAAATTACATACACTAATGCATAAGTTAGCGCAAAGAAAAGATTAAGGACCCTTACATTCTAACTTTTAAAGCACTTTTTCCACTCCGGTTAACCTTCCTATTAAGCATCATTCTATGTGGTATCGGCTGCATATAAATAAAAAAATGCCACATAATCTCGGTTAAGTAATACTTATAATAAATAATGAATAATTGTATACAAAAACAATGGTTAGTGTACCTGATACATATTTGGATCAGTACATCCAAGAACAACACATTTCTCATCATGATGTTTAGTAAACCCATAATAAACTTCATCACCATCCTTGGTATAAAAGTTAACCAAAAATTTCTTTACATCAATCTGCTCTAAGTGAATAATCTTATGACCGAGATCTTTAACGGTTTTGATAAAATCAACCCATTTATCGCCATTAAAACTCCAGGCATCATCTTCATAGTATCTATCCATTTTAACCAAATGAACATTAGCTTTTGCATCAAAAAGCTCCACAAAGTTTGTATTATCCAACAAATTCTTTGGCCAAAGCTTATTTGGCAATTCCTAATCACAAAAATAAAAAATACATATATAAAACACAAAATACAACCAAGGAAAATAAAAAATATAAAGAACAAAATATCAAAATATTCTTACAAGTTCAAAATGATATCCATCATGAAGGAAACTGAGAAATTCTATGAATCCATTCCTCTTGGTATCAACTAGACAAAAACACAACATCAACTAGATCAAAAACTATAAAGTAAGATTCAAGAAATGCCACTTAAATAAATATTGCAAGATACTTACCAAACCATTTCAATTCATCCAGCATGATTACTGAAAACACAAGAACAATATATTAAAAAACAAGACAAGATATGTATATAAAATAAAACAACATAATATAAAACAATATAACAAAATAACTAAACAAAGTAAAAAAAAACAGGCAAATCTTCAATAACAAGAAAAAAATTAACCAAACCCTAAAAGCATAATTAAGAACTTGCGGTAATTGTAATACAAATGAAGAACCAATCAAGTTATGTACTCTTAAATACCATCATAATAACATAAAAATTATCAAATTTCAATGGCTAATTAAAAAAACCCTAAAATTAACAAAGTCGAAATAAGAAATACTCAAATTGATAACTCAGTTTTTAATACTATGCAAAATAATGATAATGTGTTCATTAGACAATAAGCAAACAGAAAAAACTTACAATTTTAATAGAAAGATTATAATACGGGTTCAAATTACGCAGCCGTGAGTGAACAAAACAAGGACAGATACGTACTATGTGGTTTTAGTCAATGATATTTGACCAAAAAGATGTAGCTGGTAAAATAGATACACAATATAACCTGAAAATATACTTATTTACAATATGCCCCCTTGCAAAGACTACTACATTACTATTATACAATTAATAAAAATCTATTACTTGGTATAATTTTTGTGTTAAAAAGGAAAGAAAAAAAAATAAAATTTTTTGGGTTAAAACCACAAAAGTAGTAATGAATTCGTCAAGTCATAAAAGGTTTCCAATATTTGTTGACAATATGTGGTATACCATGTTTATCTCCCCTAACTAATATGGACCATATGTACCAAGTCATACTATTATTTTGCTCAACACAAGTTTATATACTCACTTTAAACATTCATATATTCGAAATATATATATATTCATATATATCATATATTATATATTAATCTATATATTATATCTATATATATATATATATATATATATATATATATATATATATATATATATATATATATTCGAAATCATCCTAATCCTTTAAACATTCATACTTCACTTTATATACTCATGATCTAAGACTTCAATTTTGAAATATAGATCCAGAAATCATTATAAAGAATGAAAGTTTTAAAGAATCCCGACATTCATGGTGTTCTTAATGTGTCTAATGATACATGTGGTGATCACGATACTTGCAACACTACACCATATGGTGATGCTCATTTCCAATCAATTTATGTCAAGCAGGAGTAAACAAAATTCCAATCGGAAATATGGGTAGTGCTAATGGTGAGGTTAACTAGACTCATTGTGTTGAATCAGGTTTATGTAAAGGAACAATATTACACGTCCGTAGAATCGGACTTCACGTTGTTGAAGCTAATATTATTTCAGGATTACGTGCTGGTCATATAACATTTATTCCAAGATTGCCTTGCTTTGGTGACCATAACGTAATGGCCCAACACGAGTGCAAACGTCAGTTCCCCTTAGTTGTTTGTTTTCAAATGATGACAAACAATGTTCATGACAAAGAGAGATGATGGTTGTATCAAGATCGAAGATTTTTTATTAAATAACATGTTATGTATATGTTCTTTTTATTGGGCTAATCATATAATAAATCATCATACTTGTCATAAAATATTTTTATGTGTATCGAAAAAATAAAAATACTTTCGTATTCAATAATGTTCATTTTTTTTTATCCTTTTGTGGTATTTGGTGACATTTTTGCCCCTTTCAACTAATTTGAGTTTTAACAATTATAAGGGCAAAAATGTCACAAAATACTCACAAAAGGACAACAAAACTGAACATTAATGTATACGTAAGTATTTTTTTTTTTCGATACGCATAAAAAGATTTTATGACAAGTATGATGATTTTTTAAATTATTAGTCCATCTTATTTATAATTTGTTATCTTTTTCCTATATCTTATGTTATGAGTTTATGTTATAAAATTAAAAATGATATTTTAATATCAATTTGTTGTTCATCCTTTGTTGATATTTATAAAGATATGTCTTAATTCCTTTATTTTGTCATGGTAATTGTCTTTTATATCTTAAAACTCATGTTAGATGTTCAATCTTTTGCAATTCAATATTAAAGGAGGGCTTTATTAACACGTTAATATTTTTTTGTTAACTAACACATCCCAACACAACCCAACAATGTAAGGGAAGATTTTATACCATAGCCCAACCTAATATGAACTATTGGAGAAGCCCAACCCAAGACTACAAAGTGAGACACAACATATAAAGTATCAAACTAAATCAGATGCACATATTTGTAACCCTTTACACAGCAGTTACATAGGGTAAATTCAAATACCACGGTTACTTTTTCTTTTTTAAATTTCAAACCATTAATAACTCATAAACTTTTCAGTTAATAGATTCTTCACTTTGTAAACTCCATTTGATGTTGATAACAAAACTAACATGGAAAAGCATAATACCATTCGTATACATCATTCAATTACTAACATTAGTAACAACATACGCGGTGATAAAGAAAAAATTGCTCCTGAAGCTTCACAGTTTTCACAGCCATTATTGCCATACACTTTTCGGTCTATACCAATAATGGATACTATATCAGGTATGTTTATAAAGTTAATATTCTTGTGAAAACCTTTATCACATTAGTTGTATCATTTCATTCAGCATTAATAAAAGTTATATGGTCGTACTCTTAAGTTGCAAAATTTGATATTATGTAGTTCCTTCTCGAGATACAACATCAACGGTCACTAATCCAATGACTGAAGCAAGGATGCTGCGGAAAATAATCATGAACAACAAAGGACAATATATTAAAAGAAAAGGTCATATTTGTTTATGTTATATTAGTGAACTGTTACTATAATTTATATAATTCATAAATGAGTACTTGTGAAGTTGTTACATTTTCTTATTAGACCGTCTAATATATAACGATATATATGTAGGTTCTATGGCATCAACTCCTAGAGTTATTAATCGACCATTACAACAAAACTTGCACCAATATAGTTTGTGTAACTCGAATAGTAACACCAATTTTGCAGCTCAACTATCAAATGGTAACTATTAAATTGTTGTATCTTATCTATTCGTATTCTAATTCTGCAGCTCAACTTTCATGTATATTCAGCCTATATTTTTGTTAAATACATTTCAGAATCCTTATCTACGTCACATGAGATACATGGAACTCAACACAGTGTATTTAATAATGCATTCGAAGCCAGGAAAAGAAGGCGATTACTTATCAACAATAAGAAAGCAAAAGATGGTTGTGTCCAATTACCACACATCAGACAACAACCAAATTTACGTGGTTTATCTATAGTGAATATGACTAATATCAATAGGAGAACTCCATTCAGAGATATTACTAATGGTATGTGTGCCTATACATGCTTTTACTTTTAATGTAAAGTTTAATGTACACTACAAAATATATAAGATTCATAATTTAAAGTATCATATAAAAAGTAATGTATGTTTATATAGGATATGCATTATATAATATTTTGTTGTATGTTTACGATCTGTATCATGATCAGATAGACATAGAGAATACCGTAATGGCGTTGTTACTGGTCATGCTCAACCGAAAGATCGAAATTCAGTTGATGATGTAAACCTGAACTCAGATAACAAACGATTTTCGGGAATTTCATCAGGTTTATCTCTAACATATTTCTTTATATAAGATACCAGTTAATCAATGTTATAAGCGAGACATGTAAGTGAACTGAGTGTAACTAATATCTGTAAATTACATATTTTACACAGAATATGTTGATATAGGCGATGCTACTTATGAATGCTCTAAATGTGGTGCCATGTTGTGGAAATTAGAGAGTAAAAGAGGAATGTACCAGTCGGTAAATACTGGTTTCTCATTATGTTGCTTACATGGGAAGGTGAAACTGGAAGAACATTCAGAGCCGGCTCCACCTTTATTGAAAAATCTTTTATCTAATAATCATCCATTGAGTAAGCATTACATTCAAAATATCAGACGATACAACATGATGTTTTCATTTACATCAATGGGTGCCAAAGTTGATGAGTCAATTAATAAAGGGAAGGGGCCTTATATTTACAGAATTCAAGGGCAGAATTTTCATAGAATGGGCAGTTTGGTTCCAGTTAACAACACAACACCAAAGTTCTGTCAACTGTACATCTATGATACTGAAAACGAAGTTTCAAACAGAATAAAGGCTAGCAGCGGGTATAATTTATTGATAAATATAATTTAAAAATGTTAAATGATGTATAATATATAATTTATACAAAATCTTATCTTATACTAATTCGTACTTTATTTGTTTTTCAGTAGATCTGGAGAGAGTTCTAACAAGAAAAAAGACCAATTAAATCCTGTCCTCATACGGGAGCTTAAAGCATTGTTAGATGAAATCAATCCGTTGGTTAAACAGTTTAGAAGGGCCAGGGATTGTTTCCGCAATAATGTGAACGAGAGATTTAAAATTAAGCTTTATGGGAAAAGAGCTAAGGATGGTAGAAACTACAATCTTCCAGAAGCAAATGAGGTTGCTGCTTTGATTGTTGGAGATATTAGGGTTGGATCGGATAAACGAGATATTGTGATACAAAGTCATGAAGGTGAACTTCAAAGAATAAGTGAATTACATGTGTTGTATATGGGTTTACAATATCCGTTAATATATGCACGTGGTGAAGATGGATATCGGACGGATATTGACCATGCTGAAGAATCGTGTTCTAGAACGAAAAAAAGAAAACAAGTAACAATCAGGGAATGGTTAGCATATCGAATTCAGGAAAGAAATAATGGGTATTCACTGTTACAAAATTCACGTAAGCTT